>PITA01003768.1:96174-133874 GCA_004023965.1 Spilogale gracilis
TTTTATTTATTTGACAGAGAGAAACACAGCGAGAGAGGGAACACAAGCAGGGGGAGTGAGAGAGGGAGAAGCAGGCTTCCTGCCGAGCAGGGAGCCTATTGTGGGACTCGATCCCAGGTCTCCAGGATCATGACCTGAGCCGAAGGCAGTCATTTAACCAACTGAGCCACCCAGGTGCTGGGAAGAGTGCTCTCTAAAGGTCGGCCTGTTGTTGCTCAGGAAAACGTTTACTTAAGAGTCACTGCGACTCCAACAGGGTCTCCACCAAGCCCCCTGCTGGCGGGGACAGCCCAACAACCAACAATGGAGCAGCAGCCCAGGGCGCAGGAGACTTGGAAAGATCAGGCGGCAATGAGGAATCTTTGTCAGGAAGGTCTCTTCTCTAAGGACCCACCTTCCAATACCAGCCCAGACACTGGGGACTGAGAATGTTAAGTACAAACCTGGAGTGGAACATCTATCCACCTATCCTCCATGTGCTGTTGTTACTATTATGCAACAACTCACATACCATACAATGCCCCTGTTCAAAGTATGTAAGTAAATGGTTTTTAAGTAAATCTAGAGTTGTGTGACCATTATCACAATCAATTTTAGAACATCTTCATCAATGGGGCACCTGGGTGGCTCAGTTGGTTAAGCGACTGCCTTCGGCTCAGGTCATGATCCTGGAGACCCGGGATCGAGTCCCACATCGGGCTTCCTGCTCGGCGGGAAGCCTGCTTCTCCCTCTCTCACTCCCCCTGCTTGTGTTTCTCTATGTCAAATAAATAAAATCTTAAAACAACAACAACAAAAAAACAACAACAAAAAAACATTTTCATCAACTCCCCAAAGAAATTCCATACCCTTAAAGGCCCTGGTAACCACTAGTCTGCTTTCTGTCTTTATAGATTTGCCTATTCTGACATTTCATATAAATGGAATCCTCAGATATGTGGTCTCAGGGACTGGCTTCTCTGACTCAGCATATTGTTTTCAAGGGTTACCCCTGTGGTAGGATGTATAGATACTCTGCGCCTTTTTATGGCTGAGTAATATTCCATTGTCTGGAGAGCCTGCATTTCTTTTCTCTTCTTTTTAAAGATTTTATTTATTTATTTATTTGTCAGAGAGAGACACAGCAAGAGATGAAACAGAAGCAGGGGGAGTGAGAGAGGGAGAAGCAGACTTCCCGCTGAGCATGGCGTCCAATATGCGGCACTCGATCCTGGGATCATGACCTGAACCCAAGACAGATGCTTAATGACCGAGCCACCCAGGCGCCTGCATTTTCTTTATCTAATCATCAACTGGACAGTTGGGTGGTTAGCACTCTTTGCCTATAAAGAGTAATGCTGCCTTCTCTGTATTATTTTTTAAACCCTAAATTCTAAAATGATTTTCAGACATTTCTCCAAACCCAGGAAAGATGTGTTTGAATCCTCATGCCTAGCACCCCCACTCAGGACACCATGTCTCCCATTAGTCCCGGCAGCCTGATTCACCCACTGTCTTGCTGTGATCTGACCTGCAGCCCCTTTCCTTCCAAGCCTGTCTATTTAAATACCCTACACTCTGAAGTTTCAAAGGTTCCTTAGACTGCTGGCAGTTCACCCTCTAGCCCTCACATTAAGAACATGAGGAAATCGGTTTCTACTTTGATGTTGCAACCCTGCTCAAGGTTTGTACTCTATGCATCTTTATTTATTTGACAGACACACAGAGAGAAACAGCACAAGCAAGAGTAGCAGCAGGCAGAGGGAGAGGGAGAGCTGAGCAGAGTCCGAGGTGGGGCTCAATCCCAGGACCCTGGGATCATGACTTGAGCCAAAGGCAGATGCTTAACTGACTGAGCCACCCAGGCGCTCCTTTACTTCTCTTTTTCTGTGCATACAATTCCATTTTTCCACTGAATGGAAGTTTTGAGAGAAGAGGTCTTTTGAATGTCTCTATACTAGTCGGTCATTCATATCCATTTATTAGAGCCCTGTGTCCTTGGTTTATAGGACACAATGATGAAGACCCAGTCCCTTCCCTCAAGGAACTTAGGATCTATTGAGGAAGGAAAACAATTGGAGTTCAGTGTGACTGAGTGGTCTCAGAGGACTGCACAGAGCCCTATAGAACAGATGGAGTGGGGTGGGGGGTGGGGGTCCTGACTCAGCGGGGTAGGTCAGAGGACTCCAGGAGGGGACTGTTGAAATGGAACCACAAGTAAAGGCACTGCCAGTGAGAATTATCACAAAAGCTTAGGGAATTACACGCAGTTCTAACGTATGTGGTTGAATTTTATGGTTGCAGATGAAAGAAATGGCCAGTGGTAGGAGTGCCTGGGTGGCTCAGTTGGTAAGTGTCTGCCTTTGGCTCAGGTCATGATCCCGAGTCTTGGGATGGAGTCCCGCATCCGGCTACCTGCTTGGCGGGAAGCCTGCTTCTCCCTCTCTTACTCCCCCTGCTTGTATTCCCTCTCTAGCTGTGTTTCTTTCTGTCAAATAAATAAATAAATAAATAAATAAATAAATAAATAAATAAATAAAATCTTTAAAAAAAAAAAAATGGCCAGAGGTGAGGCTAGATGACGGGCAGTAGCTGGATCCTGCTGGCAATAGCATTAAAACTTTATTGTGAAGGTGATGGAGAGCCACTGAAGAATTTTAAACAGGGGAAAGTGATGCAGTCTCATTTATTATCAACAGACATTTGCAGCAGTGTGGTAGGGACCAAGAAGGACACAAGCCAAGAAGCGTCAAGTCCAGTTACCAAGAGGCCATGCCAGTAAACTGGGAAGGCAGACTAAATGTAGAGGCAGGGCCAGACTGGGACCCTGAGGACTGATTCATCAGAGTGACTGAAGACAGAGAGGACTCAGAGAGCTTCATGCTGATAAAGTTCAGCAAATTCTCTCAGCTGAAACCTTCAAACCCTGCCTTCCCACTGATGATAGTGAGGGCTGACAAGTTTTCTCGGAAATGACAAAATCCCCTTTCCAAATGAAATGTGAAACTAAACCTTGGTGGTGAAGGACTCAGGGCCCTTGTGGCCTGCTTTCCCCATCCCCACGCAAAAGCACTTCTTTGGAATCCTAGGGATCCAAGACAGAGTCTGAAAAGGCCTGGCCAAGTACAAATGCTGGAGCCGCTGACCTTCAAAGGACTCTAGGGCAACAGAGCTTTGTGGTTAGCAGCACCTCTTACCTCTAACACCCGAATCTTCTGCAGCACGCTTCCCGTGCCTGGAAGATTCTTCCCCACCCAATGTCTGCTACACAATCCAAGTTATTGGAGCATCTCAGTCAGTTAAGCATCTCCCTTGGGCTCAGGTCATGATCCCAGGGTCCTGGGATCAAGCCCTGTGTTGGGCTCCCTGCTCAATAGGGAGTCTGCTTCTCCCTCTCCCTCTGCCCCTCCCTCTGCTGACTCTTTCTTTCACATAAATAAATAAAATCTTAAAAAAAAAAAAAAAATCCAAGTTATCTTTCAGGCCTAGCCACCACCATGACATGTACCAAGCCAGATCAAGCAATTGATTTCCTTCCTCCCCTTGTTTCCATCAAACACCTCAGCCTCATGGACACTGGGCAAATTCACAGTCATGAACTATATTCACTGTTAATGTTTTCTTCCATGTAGCTATCTCTCCAAAGGGACCTGGTCTTTGGCTTCCTCAGGATCTCCTCAGCATTAAAAATGCCTTGTACTCGACAAGCCCCATTTATAGTTTTTGATAAACAAATTTACTGTGTGTACCCTACACCATCAACTCTAGAAAGACAAGCAACTGCAATGACTAAATATAAAAACAGGAAGAGGGAAAAAATAGCATAATCTTGGACTGAAAGACCGTATATTACAAAGATGTTCAACTGCCTTTTATTTTTTTTTTTTTAAAAGATTTTATTTATTTATTTGACAGAGAGAAACACAGCGAGAGAGGGAACACAAGCAGGGGGAGTGAGAGAGGGAGAAGCAGGCTTCCCGCCAAGCAGGGAGCCTGATGTGGGGCTCGATCCTGAGCCACCCAGGTGTCCCTCATTTTAAACATAAGCCAAATACAAACCTCAACAGAATGGTTAAAATATATTAAACAAAATAATTTAAAAAAATCCACATATATTTTGAAAAAAAAAAAAAAAAAGTAAAATATCCTTGAAAGATCCAGAAGAAAACATCACATAGGGGCAGGTTGGAAGGTTGCCCGGTGGACCCTGGGGGCTGCTCCGTTATAAATGAAGCTGGGATGAGGGCTGGAGAAAGATGGAAGGTTTCCAACCAACTACTCCCTTTACTGACTTGGCCTTGACTATAATCTTTGCTAGACTGAGAGCCCTTCTAGGACAATCTGAACTGTCCTAGTCATCTGTGAACCTCCAGCACCTAAGGGAACTGGCACATAATAGGCCTTCATTACTCTCTTAGGATAGTAAAAACTAAACATTATAAGGCTATAGAATTTACTAGTAAAAAGAAGCAATTGGGGTGGATGGGAAGTGGAACTGAAAAAGATTATACACATTATAAGCTAACAACTTAAGAAATATGATTTTCGTAAAAAAAATTACATCTGTGAAACAAAAATCTTTAAAAAGCCCCGATTTTTAGGATTTTATAGTTGGTAAAGTGATTGACACAAAATACAGGGGAAGGATATTTAAAAAATGGTATTATGATCACTGGATAAAACATGAAGAGGAAATATATCCCTTTAAATCCATGCTCTATGTTGGGACAGGCCACCAAAGACTCACTGGGACTGTTCATTTCTGCAAGTGTTTGAGACTTTTAGTCTCACGATGGGTCCACACTGGCTTCTGCCTCTTATTTCTTCTTAAAGATTCACATACTGACTTTAAAACCCAAGGTGAAATCTTCTTCCTCTAAGCTCCAACAAGCCACATCAAGCCCTCTGCTGAACTGAAACTGCCCTGTCATGCAAATACGATCCCAAATGCAGACAGCCAGCTGAATCAGTCAGAACCTGAAAATTATTTACAGTTTTTCAGTGGAGGTTAACTTATGGTATAAAGGAAGACAAAGATGTCACCTGTTCAAGTTCACAAAATAAGTTAGAAACTGAATTTTCAACTTAATCTCATCTCTGATGATGTATGGTATGATGGAGGGAGACGTCTGGGCAACAGAGTATCACAGCAATCAATCAATACTGAAAGCATACTACTGGGTGACACTCCACTGAATTCCACATACAGTGACCAGCACTGTCCTGTCTTTTCAGAAGATGGTAACTTAGGGAGATAAGGTAAGATGGGAAAAGGGAAGTCATGCTTAAAGACAGTAAGCACAGTCAGTGAGCAAGAAGGCAGGATTCATGGGCCTTTGGTAACAGATACGTGCTGGGGCCAGAGAGGAGGATGGCGGGCAGAACGTAAAGGAAAACAAAAGGGAAGGAAGCAGTGAGGTGGGCTAGGGGCTGCAGTAAGGTCTAACATGGGAATTCTCTAGTGAGAGACAGGCCATCTATAGAACCCTACCTGGTTCAAAATAAGGATTTACTTCAACATTATACCTAGAATGTCCCTCCCCCAGCACCGTATTACTAATGCCCCTTCAGAATACATCAGGAGCTTTCTTTAACACTTATGTGTCAAGGATGTTTAGGATTTAAGAGGCGGCCAGTACGGACCTCACATGCTTACCTGAAGTTTACACAAATCTCTCTCTCTCTCTTTTTTTAAGATTTTTATTTATTTATTTGACAGAGAGAAACACAGCTGGAGAGGGAACACAAACAGAGGAAGTGAGAGAGGGAGAAGCTGGCCTCCCGCCAAGCAGGAAGCCCGATGCAGGGCTCGATCCTGGGTATCCATCTTTCATTGGGAGACTGAGTAAATGAATTACATAATACTATACACCTTACTTTACAATTGCTTTTCTCACTTTACAATAAATTGTGGACATAGCTCCATACTGGTATATACAGATAAATTCCACCCCCTTTTTTTTAAAAAAGATTTTATTTATTTGACAGAGAGAGACAGGGGGAGTGAGAGGGAGAAGCAGGCTGCTTCCATAGGACAAATTCCCAAAAGGGTAGGGCATAAGAGTTTGAAATTGTTAACAGTTACTATCAAATGATCTTTTTTAATGGCATATCTAGTTATGTTCCCACCGGCAGTACACGAATGCACAATTTCTAGACACAATGTCTTTGATTATTTTTAATAAGGAGTACCATTTTACAACAAAAATAACAAAAGCTTTAAAAAGGAGATGAAAATCTAGAGACCTAGCAAAAACCCCACTTTTTACGTTTAACCTATTTTATTTTTTTTTAAGATTTTATTTACTTATTTGACAGAGAGATCACAAGTAGGCAGAGAGGCAGGCAGAGAGAGAGGAGGAAGCAGGCTCCCTGCCGAGCAGAGAGCCTGATATGGGCCTCGATCCCAGACCCTGAGATCATGACCTTAGCCGAAGGCAGAGGCTTTAATCCACTGAGCCACCCAGGTGCCCAAGTTTAACCTATTTTAAAAGCTGGTCTCCTAACTGCCGAATTTGTTTAGAAGGCCAAAGAAAGCATTTGATTTACTGCTGTGCGTATATCCCTCCACTCACAAAGAATGCTAGTTCTAAACATTTTAGCCAAAAATGATGAAGCCACCATGACATCTGGTTGTCAAGGTCCATGCTACGACCAGCCAAGAGAAGTATAACTTGTGTTGCCATGAATCACATTTCTCTGCCATATTGAGATTTCCATTTTAAAATTATTCAGTTGCAGGTTCTGGTTCCCTGCTTTCAGGAAAGGCCGAACCTTGTTAGGGCTGGCATTTCAAAGCACGGATGAACAGGCTGCTATGCTAGTTATCAGAAGGTGGGAAAAATCGTTAAGTCAGCAAGCCCCTTGTCTAGATGAAATAGTCTAATAAACCTTCCACTAAGGCCTTAAGATACAAATAAATAAGATTAAGAGCTTGAGCTCTGGAATTAGTTCAACATTTGAGATGAATCTGCTACTTATTAGTTAAGCCACTTCTGGGTAAATGATTTAATTTTCCTCAATACCAGCTCATCATTAAAATAGGAAAATAGTAGTTTCTATCTCATAGGACAGTAGGGGGATTAAGTAAGATCATGCAGAAAAGAGCAAAGAGATTAGTTTAGAATATTTCCACTCTGCAAGATCACCCAGAAGTTCTATGCAGAACTGGGCACAGACAGGCCACTCTACTGGTGTGCTAAAAGAAAAACATACAAATCCAAAAACGGAACACCGGCCAGCTCTTGCTGATATAACTGACAGGTGGCTGTGGTTGTCACTAGTGCTTCTCCTGGGATCCAGAAGAGAGAACATCTTTGCCACATGTGACCAGTTCTGACCAACGTCTTAAGAGTAAAAGCAGGGGCGCCTGGGTGGCTCAGTTGGTTAAGCAACTGCCTTCGGCTCAGGTCATGATCCCGGAGACCCGGGATCGAGTCCCACATCGGGCTCCTTGCTCGGCAGGAAGCCTGCTTCTCCCTCTCTCACTCCCCCTGCCTGTGTTCCCTCTCTGGCTGTGTTTCTCTCTGTCAAATATATAAAATCTTAAAAAAAAAAAAAAAAAAAAAAAAAGAGTAAAAGCGAAGTAGGTGAGTAGAAGTGAGGCTTTAATGGTTGGAATGAGATCCTCCACAAGATTCTTTCCCTCCAGCTCCCAGCATCATTCAAGAGGGTGGCTGCTCTAACATCTGGGTCCTCTATCATCTGCTCTATCATCTGGAAAATGCAGAGCAGAGCCTCCAGGAAAAATATCATGGGTAAGAAAAAATTCTGCTCCTTTAAGCCACTGAAATTTTAACCTGGTCTGACTCAACTCATATTCTGTGGCCATCTGCAGAAGAAAAGCTAAGTTATAGAAATAATAATAATAATAATAATAAAGGCTGTGGTGAAAAAGAAAATCTACTCTCTCAAAAGTAACTTTGTTCTCTTTATGTAGACTGTAGAATGAAAATCTATGGGGGTGTCTGGCCGGCTAAGTTGGCAGTGTGTGTGACTTTTATCTTGGAGTCATGGGTTTGAGGCCCACACTGAGGACAGAGTTTACTTTAAGGTAAACAAACAAGGGGCACCTGGGTGGCTCAATCGACTGAGCGTCCAACTCTTGATTTTGGCTCTAGCTGTGATCTGAGGGTCATGAGATGGGGCTCTGCTTTGGGCTCCACATGCAGTGGGGAGTCTGCTCCCCTTTCCCCCCCCCCCCCCATGCTTGGATCAGTGCGCACGCGCGTGCACACACACACTCTCTCTCTCAAATAAATAAATTTTTAACACAAAGAAGTAAAGGGGGCATTAAAAAAAAAAAAGAAAGAAAAGAAAACTTCCAAACTTCCCCATACTGAAAGACCTGAGGACGCCCCAGAGGCCTGCAGGTCTGTTGCTGCAGGTTCACAAAGGCGTCCTGTTTCAGGGGTGACAGTGGTCTGCATTTGCTCCTGCAGCACACGGACCACCCGGTATTAGAGACATACTTTCCTGGAGTTTCTCAGTAGAGTGATGAGAAATGGGTACTCAAAGACAAAGAACCAGATGAAATGCTAATAAAATCAGAGGAAGACAGAAATAGCCAGGCTATCTAGAGAAGTCAGGAAAGGGTCTAAACACAGCCATCCCAGGAAACCCTGAAGCCACTCCCTCCCAACAAGATCAGGTTACCTTCCAGTGACACAAAAGCAGCATTTCCCAACCAGTTGTGAGGAAGTGCTCATGCAGGTAAAAAAATAAGGACCACAAAAACTGAATCTTTTAGAATGCAAAAATGATTTCAGTTAGAAGACTGTATTTCGTTTTAAAACAGCAGAAAAAAGACAACTTTACCCCTTTCTCCACTAGAGAATCACACAAAGCAACCAGGAGAATAAGAAACAGAGACATCACAACTTTGACAAAACTAGAGACATGTGTGACCCCAAACCCCAATATATGTGTAAGAACCACCAAATGTTGTAGAGGTCAGATGAGGGTGTGGGAAAGCCATAAAAGAGAAAGCCTGTTGTTACAGATGTCAGACAAAGCATGCAAAAGCCTATTTCTGAAAAAGTAACCCCTTCATTCTGAGGGGGCAAAACCAGCAACCCATTGTTTCAATCAGTGGGAACTGGCTTAGGGACTAGGTGATGGGGGCAGACCCATCTGGCATGAAGACTCACACACACAGGTCAAACCCACAGGAAGCAGTCTATCAGGGTGGCAGGGCAGTGGAGAGACTGCCTGGGGCATCACAACCACAGATTCCAGATGTCTGAGGGCAAGAAAGGCTACTGCACAGTTCAGCTACAGAATATTTATGGAAAACTCCAGCTAAGCCAGCCCTTCTGCCCAAAGATTTTCTACAAATTTCTAGATGAGGAAGGAATCATCTTATTCGAAGATGAATGACAATCGAAAAAGGATCTAGCACATACTGAACAGTACAATTAAAAGTGGTGAAGATGGCAAATTTTAGGGCGCCTGGTTGGCTCAGTGGGTTAAAAACCTCTGCCTTCGGCTCAGGTCATGATCTCAGATCCTGGGATCCAGGCCCGCATTGGGCTCTCCGCTCATTGGGGAGCCTGCTTCCTCCTCTCTCTCTGCCTGTTTCTCTGCCTACTTGTGATCTCTCCCTGTCAAATAAATAAATAAAATCTTTTTTAAAAAAAGGCAAATTTTATATTACAGGTATTTTACTGCAATTAAAAATAAAAGTGCCCAAGACCTCCAAGACTACCAGCAAAAAGGGAAGTTATGAGAAAAACTAACTGCAAAGAACATATATCACAAAATGTCATGTGGTAAATAAAAATATATTTCCATGAATTAAATAAAAATAAATGAAAAACACAATCCCTTCTGTGAAGTGTGTAAAATAGAGCTAGCTACAAGTACTTAGAAAAGATATGACAACAAAAGCAGATAAAACATTTATGAGCGGAGCTCAGAGAAGTAGAAGAGAAATGTAAGTATTTTTTCATTATGGAAATGAAAAACACATGGAAAAGACATTGCTGAAAACTCAGTAAGGGACACACAGAATAGAAGTTAAGACGACTCAAATTCACCAATTAAAAGGACTCACTACATTCCAGGAAAAGGTGATTTAGTTCACTTAGTAAGGTATACTCTAATAAACCTACTGAACTTTAAAAAAAAGTGGTCAGGTAAAACACAGGCTGTCCTCATATTCCCCAACACGTGGTGCACAGGAGAGAGCAGCACTGTGCCTATAACATCATCAACAAGAGATAACCCAATTATTTCACAATGAGTGAAACTGCCATTGAATATAAGGACAATAAACATTTCTGAGCATTCAAAAAATCTCCAGAGTAACTGTATTTATGAATACCGATGCAAAAACTATTAGCAAATAGCATTCAGCAGCATATTTAAAAATAATATGCTACATATGACCAAGTGATCTGTTTTTCCTCACACCACCTCCAACACCAAATGTGTGTGGGTTTTTTTCTCACACTGACCAATTCTCTGGACACCAGCTAAGTGTCCAATTCACTTCAATGCTGCCGCCAACTACCCGGAGTCAGCGCACACACCCCTCAGGTTAAGGGCTGGTCCCCTAAGCTGGGCCTCCGCTTCAGAGGCCAGCCAAGGCCTTGGGCCCTCCAGGACTTGACTGACAGCTTACAAATTGGGGGCTCCCATAACACCTTCTGTAAGTTTGATAATTTGCCTGAACAACTCTGAGAACTCGGGAACACCTTTGCTTAACTATTACCAGTTTATTATAAAGCCTACAGCACAGGAATAGCTGGAGGGGAGAGAAGCCAAGGAGTGTGGGAAGACAGACGGAGCTTCCCCGCCTTTTGGAGGGCACCACCCTCCCCAACACCTTAACCAGGAAGCTCTTTGAATCCCATCCTTTGGGGGTTTTTACAAAGGCTTCATTACATCAGTATTTCTTTTTTTTCCTTTTTTTTTTTTTTACATCAGTATTTCTGATTAAATCTCAATCACAGGCCGGCAGGTGAGTGAACTCAGTCTCTAGCTACCTGCCCCTCCCCAGAGGGTGGGGATAAAGTTCCAAGTTCCTAGGTCTTCCTGGTAACCAATCTCCATCTTGCAGCTTTGGAGGGCCTCCTGTCCCCCGTCACCTCATTAACATACAAAAGACATAATCCCTCCCAAATTTCCAAATCCCTTCCAAATTTCCTTTTTTTGGAGCTAAGTGTCAGGACACCCGGGACAAAAACCAAGTATCAATTTCCCAGTCTATCACAAGTATGATTCTAGGACTGCTGGGTGGGTCAAAAGTAGAAAACCACTTTTTTTTTTTTTTTTTTTTAAAGATTTTATTTATTTATTTGACAGAGAGAAACGCAGCCATAGAGGGAGCACAAGCAGGGGGAGTGAGAGAGGGAGAAGCAGGCTTCCCGCTGAGCAGGCAGCCCGAGAGCCGGGATCATGACCTGAGCCGAAGGCAGTGGCTTAACCAACTGAGCCACCCAGAAAACCACTTTTTAAAAAATTTTTAAAAATTTACTTTTTTAAAAGATTTTTTTAGAAAAAAAGATTCTTAAAAGACAGACACAAACACAGCTAGAGAGGGAACACAAGCAGGAACACAAGCAGGGGGAGTGAGAGAGGGAGAAGCTGGCTTCCCACTGAGCAGGGAGTCCGATGGGGCTCCACCCCAGGACCCTGGGATCATGACCTGAGCCCAAGGCAAACGCTTAACGACTGAGCCACCCAGGCACCCCAAAAGTAGAAAATTATTAATATATTCCTAAATAAACTGAAGAAGAAAAATTATAATGGCTGCGACTTCATAAAAGCTCAATGGGTATTTAATATAATCTAACTCCATTCTTGATAAAAATAAAACCAAAAAATTCTTAGTAAAAAAAGGATAAGTAAATCCTTCAAAATAAAAAAAAATATATATTTATTATAGAGGCCATTTTTAGGTAACCAACTTGAACAATGGGAACTGGAGTAAGGTTGGGCTCTCAGCAAGGCCCAAACCCCAGGCTGAATACAAACAGGCCCAGTAGATGACCTCCCTCAAAATATTCATCAGCCCTAGCTGACCAATGGGTTACTAACACCTGGACACAGTTACCAAAAAAGAAAATTCTATAAGTTCCCATGCTTCCTCACCTTCTCCCTTTAACACAGATGCCCCCACCCCGCCCCTACCGCCGGCCTCATAGCAGATAGTCCTCCTTGCGGTGTCTTCAATAAACTTCTATCTCCCTTTGCTTGGGTGAATTCTTTAGCTGCCCATGCCACAGTAGCCCCCACCCCCCTCATGTCGACCCATGTTTAGTGGCCTCCATCTGATCAGGAGCTTCCACATTTATTTCATCTCAAAAGTCAACAAGGAACAAGGTAACAATAGCCACCATTACTAGTATTATTTAAGACTGTCCTGCAGGTTCTATTGGTCAATATAATTATTCAGAGGGGGGAATCAGAGAAATAAATATAGGGAAAAGAGGTAAATGATAATTATTTACAGATGTCACAAATTATTTACCTAAAAAACCCAGGAAGTTCTGTATCTTGATTGTGATTATGGTTACATAACTCTATACATTTGTCAAAACTCATTGTGAGTCACAGTTAAAATTGGTGAGTTTTACTATATGTAAACTATATTTCAATAAAGCAGACTGAATCATCTGAAATTATTACAAGCAATAAAAAGTTCATAAGGAAGTTTGGGTACAAAGTTAATATGCAGAAAACAAAACCTTCATCTATATAAACACCCACTTATTTAGTCCCTTTTAAAACATGCATCCAAAAAGAAATGTGCAAGAACTATATGAAGAAAACTTTTTATTTTTTAGGTTTTATTTATTTGACAGAGAGAAACACAGCTAGAGCGGGAACACAAACAGCGGGAGTGAGAGAGGGAGAAGCAGGCCTCCCACCAAGCAGGGAGCCTGATGTGGGGCTCCATCCCCAGACTTGGGGACCATGACCTGAGCCGAAGGCAGATGCCCAACAACTGAGCCACCCAGGCACCCCTATATGAAGAAAACTTTAAAATAAGATTGAGGAACACAAAAGACAGCATAACTAAAGCTATCACCAGTTAACGTAAGGGGTGCCTGGCTGGGTAGGCAGTTAAGCGTTCAGTGTCTGCCTTCAGCTCAGGCAATGATCCCAAGGGTCCTGGGATTGAGCCTGGTGTGGTGCTCAGCAGGAAGCCTGCTGCTCCCTCTCCTCTGCCTGCTGCTCCCCCTGCTTGTGTGTGCTCGCTCATGCTCACTCTCTGTCAAATAAACAAAATCTCTAAAAAAATAAAAAAAATAGTTAATGTATGATCTACTAAGATCCCAGTAGGATTACAAAAGGTTTATTTTTAAAACTAAACAAACATGTTCTAAAGTTCATATGGAAAAATAAACAAAAGCAAGAAAAGCCAAGAAAATCTCAAAGTGGCTACCAATGAAACTACAGTAAATAAAATAATGTAGTTCTGGCACATGGACTGGATGAGTAACTAGCTAGCTAGATCAATGAGATGAGAGGGTTCAGAAAGACACCCCAATAAACAGAAGAATCTGGTATATGCTACAAGGGGTTTTCAAATCAGTGGCGGGAAAACAGATGATGCATGATGCAATCAACAATGCCGTCACAACTGAAATAATGCTGCATCTTCCACAAAACAAATTTTAGATAAAAATAAAACCATAAAATACTAGGAAAAAATGATGACAAACATTCAAAATAATCCTGAGTGGAGTAACCCTTCCTAAATATATCAAAATCCCAGAAGCCAAAAGAAACAAGGGAAAATTCAGCTGTAAAACAAACAGAGGAACACATTCTACAGGGAAGAAACATTATAGTCAAACACGGAACAAGAACACCTGAAACTTACATACAGAGGAAGGGAGAAGGTGTGTTTAGGAGGCCTGGGGCAAAAAGCTAAGAGGGAGACTTGTTTTTCCAATGCATACTGTCCTGCATTTCATATCAAAAACATGATAAAAAAATTAATAGTGGATGAGCTTGTATTCTGAAATCATCTTTTCTACTACTTTGGATTGATAAAGTATTCTTACTTTTGTGGAATAACTGTCGAGCAGATAGGATGGCTTTCTTTTTTTTTAAGTTTTTATTTAAATTCCAGTTAGTTGGGGCACCTGGGTGGCTCAGTCGCTAAGTGTCTGCCTTCCACTCTGGTCATGATCCTGGAACCCCACATTGGGCTCCCTGCTCGGCAAGAAGCCTACTTCTCCCTCTCTCACTCTCCTTGCTTGTGTTCCCTCTCTAGCTATGTTTCTGTCAAATAAATAAATAAAATCTTTAATAAACAAACAAATTCCAGTTAGTTAATATACAGAGTAATATTAGTTTCAGGTGATTATCTAACAGATCATTAACAAAATTTAATGTCTTTGCCTGGCAGAACAGAAAATGCTTGGCGACCCTGTACTACCACCAAAATGCTGAGGGTGACCTTACTGGTCTACTAAATCAAAGTTTGGGAGTCACTGTAGTACAGTTAATGATTATATTGCCAACCACTTAACAGGTAAGATATGCAAGAAATAAGACCAAAGCTGCAGTAATCCAGCTCCTTAGTTGGGAAAGTACAGCTGTCCATCACCTGTAATCTTCATGGCATCATTAGAGGGTCTACCTCCCAGGACTGTTGTAATGATTAGATGAGCTACAGCACCTAGCACATACCTATTCAAGAACAGGTGAAGGTCTTACTTCTTAAATTAGGAGACCAACACACTGCAAGCAAGAATAGCCACAAAGTTTTATAATTTACAAACATGTCCACATGTTTCTCTCCCTTTTTTTAAAGTAGCCTCCACGTGTGACACGGGGATGGAACTCACAACCCTGAGATTAAGAGTCACATGCTCTACCTACTGAGCCAGCCAGGTGCCCGCCCCTCTATGTGTCTCTCTTTTGATCTTTTTTCTTTTTTTAAGATTTTATTTATTTATTTGACAGAAAGAGATCACAAGTAGGCAAAGAGGCAGGCAGAGAGAGCAGAGGCCCGACATGGGCCTCGATCCCAGGACCCTGAGATCATGACCTGAGCCGAAGGCAGAGGCTTTAATCCACTGAGCCACCCAGGTGCTCTCTTTTGATCTTTGATATCACCCATCATGGAGCATAGGAAACGCAAACAGCAGCTCCATTCTGCATTGAAGTCTTAAGGATAAGAGAGATGAAATGACTCTAGTTCTCTCCTCTGAGTTTTCAGTCTTTTGTACACAGACATGTTCCTCCTCCTAGACCTATTTGCCAATTCTCACTTCTTTTCTTTCTTAAAGATTTTATTTATATATTTGACAGAGAGAAACACAGCTAGAGAGGAAACACAAGCAGGGAGAGCGGGAGAGGGAGAAGCAGGCTTCCTGCCAAGCAGGGAGCCTGATGCGGGGCTCGATCCCGGAAATCGATCCTGGAACTCCGGGATAATGACCTGAGCAGAAGCAAACACTTAATGACTGAGCCACTTAGGCCACCCCCCTCCCCCATTCTCACTTTTTAACGAAGGGCAGGGACCATGTCCTATTCACTGACTTCTGGACTACTGAAGATGTTCACTCATTGCCTAAATGAGTGAATGACAGATGAGAACTAAAAGTTGGATGTTCTGATGCCTACATCAGTCACTGCCACTGTACCAAAATGGTTACTAGGCCCAATTCCCTAAATTTGAAGAAACCGAGAAAGCCTATTTAGATCATCTAAGCCATACATTAAAAAAGTTTAAATCAGGGGCGCCTGGGTGGCTCAGGTCATGATCCCGGAGACCCGGGATAACTAATAAAATCTTTTTTTTTTTTTTAAAGATTTTATTTATTTGTCAGAGAGAAACACAGCGAGAGAGGGAGAAGCAGGCCTCCCGCCGAGCAGGGAGCCCAATGTGGGGCTCGATCCCGGGTCTCCGGGATCATGACCCGAGCCGAAGGCAGTCGCTCAACAAAGTGAGCCACCCAGGAGCCCCCAAATAAATAAAATCTTAAAAAAAAAAAAGAGTTTAAATCAGACTTAAAAAAAAAAAAAAAGATGAGGGATAGTACCATCTGAACAACAGTATTAGGAGGTCTGCTTTTAAGAAGAGCTGAAACTCTCCTGTCATTAGTATGTTTAGTAGTATGTCATTAGTAAATACTGTATTTGCCAAATGTGTAGAAATAGCTGGTCAAATCTAGAAGGCCATATGGACATATTAAAATACTGTTTTCATCATCAACCCCATTTAATAGACTATGAAGCAGAGGCTTAGATAGGGTAAGTGCCTTGCCCCAAATCACAGAGCTAATGAGGCGGCAGAACCCAGCCTGGCACCCGAGTGAATGATCCTGGTGGCTTATTCTCAACTGCCCTGCTGTATTCGCTTTCTTGTTAAATGACGGATATAACTGGGTGGCAGCATTAAGGCTCCCTTTTACTTAGAAATTTCAGATATCTCAAGAACAAAGTCTGACAGTAATACAGCAATTTCCACTTTATAAAAAAAGATAACCAGTTTCTTTTTTAGATGGTTTAAGGGGTCCTCCCCTATGATCTTGCTTGTATTACTTAAATGATGCATAAGTCCTTCCCTTCCAAGATCATGCAGAAGATAAAGCTTCCTTACCTACAATACAGGAAATGTGAAATACAGATGTTCAGATTAGGAAGATACTGTTGCCCTTACATAAATGTTGCCAAGAAGGCTGTGGAAAGGCTAGCTGTGTGTGGGCAAGGGCTGACTCTTCTGGGGCTCCACCCTCCCAGCAAGGGTGACACGAAGTCACACTTACAAAGAGCTCAGGCCTGGACCTCCAAACTGTTAATTATCTTCTTCATTATTATTGTTAAAACTGCTCCTACCGCATTCCTGCCATCAGATGATGTACATCTCAGCCCGCTGCCGTTTTCCAAACTAGGCTGACTTTTCATTAATACCTTACTGTGCTGCCCATGACCCTCTCCCCAAAGCTGGTTTGCATGGGTTAGGGCAGCTGAGAACCACGGGCTTCTTAGAATCAAGAGTTGTTTTATTTAGTTCAGTTCAGACTAGATATTTTCAGCTGGCTTAGTGATCTAGTTTTAGAAATATTAAAACAGAACAAAACACAACAGCAACACATAACCTACATTTTCAAGACTCAGAAGAATTTTGCATTTCCCAGATTTGGGGTCCTCTACTTGCTTTATGGGTTACAGAGCAATACACACTCTCTGCCTAGGAAGTGAAATACTTCATTCTAGATTAAGTTTCTACAAAAACACTCTCTCGCCACAGCTCCTGACAACCACAACAGAAGAAAGAGTTTTCTGTTGTGGCTTTTGAAACACACAAAAAAACAGATCACAAAACAGAAACACTAGTTGTAGGTGCAGTTATCAAGGGCTCTGGACTATGTACTAGAAAGGTCTTGTTTCAACCAAATTGCAGCTTATGTGAAAAGATAAATCTGTGGGTTTGTTTTTCTTCAAACTGCTGGGAGGCCACCAAATTAAAATAGCTAAAGGATTCCAGCCAGGAGTGAAAGAAGGCAAACGGGTGAAATCATAGGGCCTTTACACCATCTCTGTTTGAAAAAGTCGGATTCAATTGCCTGATACCCAAGTCAGCTTACATTTCAAACAAACAAACCACCTGAGAGCCAGGCCCTACACAAAAGAGTGAGCTTATCTTTTCAGACCAGGATTCTCAGGTGGCATTTTCCACGTCTCCTTCTACCAGTCTTAGGCCTCTGACTTTCTCTGTTGCCTCAATTCCCATTCTTATTGACCCAATTGCTCTCTTCTGGCCATGTGAACACAAAGATCCTTGACTGAGGCCACTGGAGGGAGAGCCAGGCCCCATGGGGATGCATAAACCAAGAACGAATTGGCCCCTAACTCAAGGACCTTAGGAGCACTGATGCCTCTGTCATCTGCCTGGCCATCTGTAGTCATCTACTCAGGCTGCCATGACAAAATACCAGAGACTAGAGGGCTTAAACAAAAGTGTATTTTCTCATGGTTCCGGAGGCTGGGAAGTCCAAGATGATCAAAGTGCTGGCCAACTCGGTTTCTGGGGAGACCTCTCTCGTGTCTCTTCTCAGAAATGAATCCTATCAGATCAAGTGCCCCATACTTATGGCCTTTTAACCCTAATATGAGGCAAATATGCTGTAAAAGAGGCATATCTACAGCACGAAGGCTTTAGAAAGAGTGGGGATTCATCAGGTGCAGGGGCTGGAGGGACCTGTGAGCAAAGACACGAAGGCATAAAACTGGAAAATGTGAAGGAGGAGGAGGTTGGCAAGGCAAGCCAGGCTTGCCCATCTGCTTACCGTTTCTGGCATTCTCCTAGTTCTGGCTCTAACCCAGGCTCTCTCCCTGTCCCCCTACCCATACTGAATTATACCCCTCCATCCTTTCAGGTCTAAACTAAGGATCTAGGTCAACTCATGCCAGCAAAATAGGGGACTAATTACATATCCAGAGAAAGGAAGCCCAGAACGCAGGAAGGTCTGCAGAAACACAGGAAGATGGCAAGCATTCAAGTCCCCAAGGATCAAGACTTCTCTATGCAGTGGCCAGAGTTATTTTACTAAGCAAAAGCCAAATACAGTTCCTCCACTTAAAACCCTCCAGTAACTTCTTACCTCACTCAGTAAAAGCCAAGGCCCTTACCAGGAATGTTCTACTCTTAGGAATTTCACACTGGCTCTTCTCTCTGGAAGGTTCTTCTCTAGGTAATGGCACGGTTCCCTCCCTCATTTGCATCAGGCTCTCATCATAAGACAGTCTCCCCCAATTCCCCCATATCTACAATTTTAACACTTACTCCAGACGTTTCACATCCCACTTTCCTGCTTCATTTTTATCCTCTCGAGCACTAATCACCAAAATTCTTTATATATATTTTATTTGTTGCCTGTCTCCCCCCCCCCCAGATTAAAATGTTTGCTGCATGAGAGCAAGGATTTTTATCTGTTTTGCCCAATACCGTATCCTCAGCATCTCAAACAGTGCATGGCCCACAGTAAGTAAGTGCTGGGTAAAGGAAATAAGAACAGGATCCTCCCAATCCCAGGTGCTCTGGGTCCCTGGAACTCTGGAACCAGACAGAGAAATAAATGCACAGGGGACTACCTACCTCAAGAGTGAGGTAGAACTCTGGAGAGAGAGGATAGCTCTGTGGGGAAAAAAGGATTCCCAAACCTTTATCACAGGTCAAGTAAGCACGGGGAAGTTCTAAAACAGGCTGCCTGTGAGGAATGAACACCTAAATGGGGGTTCAAAAGCAGCCCATGAAATAATCAGAGAACGAGCAAGAAGTCCGCCATGATAATTTCACCACAAATGGACAAGGGCTCCCCTTGCTGAGTGTTTATTATGTGCCAGGCCAACCAGCTGATATGCACGATTCCATTCAATCCTCACAATCCTAATAAGGGAGGTATTACCATGAGCTGCATTTTACACAGGAAGTACAGAACTCGGAGCCTACGGCAGTAGCTAAGAGAAGTAGCAAAGCTGGAATTTTAAACCGAATGTGACGAGTTCCAAAGTCCACGCTTGACCTGCTCTGCTCTCTGGCCCTCAGGATCTCAGAAAGAGGAGTGAGTCACTGGGCTATTCCCCCCTCCCTGAGGGAGAAGCCTGGACCAGACCTCGATGGTGAAGGGCACAAGGCCCAATGGGCAGCAGGGGCCTGCCAAACGAGGGCTCCCACAAGGTTCAAGGCCTCTCTAGAGTGGAAGGTGCACGTGGGTGCCCCTTGGACAGTATCAATAGCAGCACTAGATACGGCAGCGAAGGCTAAGTATCCCTGCCAACCCACTAGGTCCTCTCATAAGGTCTTTAACATACTGAACCAACTCCATGACTCAGAGTATTACCATCCCCATTTTATACTCAGGGAAATGGGAGTCACTGTCCAGGTTAAACATTTGCTCACAAGGAACATTTGCTCACAAGTGGAGATCTGAATTCAGGCACTTTGCTCCAGGTTCATCCTGGACAGATTTGGGGCGCCTGGGTGGCTCAGTTGGTTGGGCGACTGCCTTCGGCTCAGGTCATGATCCCGGAGACCCGGGATTGAGTCCCGCATTGGGCTCCCTGCTCGGTGGGAAAGCCTGCTTCTCCCTCTCTCACGCCCCCTGCTTGTGTTCCCTCTCTGGCTGTGTTTCTGTCAAATATAAAATCTTAAAAAAAAAAACAACACAAAAAAACCCAAAAACCACCATCCTGGACAGATTTATTCAGGAGCAAGACAAAACAGGGAAAAAGGGCTACCCAAACCTACATGACGTGTACATGACACGTGCACACAAGGTCCCCCTGGGGCGTGTGGCAGAAGTCCTCACTTGGCTTCCCCGTGGCCTGTCCCATTGTTACTAACAACAATTGTGCTCTGTACTCTCCCCATCTCCACCTCCTGCCTTAATCTGCCCTGCTGTGTTTGTTGCCAGGCTGTCTCCCAAAGGCCTCTGATCTAATGGCAAGTATTTCTCCCTAAAGATGCTACCCCCAATTAGTGGTGAAATTTAAATCTGCCACCAAGAAAGCACTCTGCTCATTTACCCAGGCAAATGAGCTAAATCAGGAGGAAGGTCACAGCTCTAAGTATCTGTCAAAGACCATTTTTAGAGAGGGCTTCCATTTGCGCAGAGGAGATGAGGGCCACCTCTGACCTGCAAACGATGCAGACAAGCTGAATTACAGCCACATCCTTCAAGCCACGGCTCTGGGGCTTGGCACTCACCCTACCTCCCCTCACAAACTGCCCCCAGAGCTGAACCTTTCATTTTGGAGTCTCATTGGTAAGTATCAATAAGAACACCTACTTATCTGTGCGGCAAAACAGCAAAACTGAATCAGAGAGCAGTGCTCTACAATGGGCTGGCATGCAAAAACCAAGGGGTTATCACAATCTGTGCTAACCACAGTCTCAACTCAAAACCAGACAGAACCCAGCAAAGACAAAAATGACATCACAAGGTACTGGAAGAATTCAAGATTCTTTCAAGCCAGGCACACTTTACAAACAGGAATGATCCAGCTGCTAAAAGAATACATGAGACACTCTGTGTACTCATACCCGCCCTTGCTGGAGCCACCCCGACCCCTTAAAAGACACGAAACACAAAGCCATGGATAGGTAGCAAAGAGAACCCTTACTGCTTTAGCTCACAGCTTCACAGATGACTATCCCTTCAGGAACTGACAGGTCTTTTAAACCATCATGTTCAACATGCTAAAATTATTAAAAGCTGCCTCACTCTTGGGTATATACTCGAAGAACCAGAGTGCACACATATGCACCAAAATTCATGTACAAGAATGTTCACAGCAGCGCTATTTACAGTCGCCGCAAACTGGAAAGTACCCAAATGTCCACGAAGGGCAGAATGAATAAACAGTGGATTATTCACATGACAGAAGAGTACACAGCAAGAACAATCTCCAATCACATGGGTGCATTTATGGATTCAACTGTGGGATGGCAGACTCTCACAGACATCACGCTGAGTGAAAGAAGCCATGTACCAAACTGCACATTTGGTATGAGTCCACTTTAAAAGCATAAAAAGAGAAAATTACTCTATACTGTTAGAAGCCAGAATAGTGATGATCCTGAGTAAAAGGTTCCTGGGAGGAATTACTCATCTTCTATTTCCTAAACTGGTCACACAGTTGTGTTTGGTTTGTGGCTGTTCATGGAGCTGTACTTTAATGATGGGTGTACTTTTCTTTAATGGATGCTATACTTCAACGAGAAGTTTTAAAAAACTGCCCCTACACGCCGTCCAGTCTTATCCATTACTGGGTGATGTCCTGCTTGGATTTCTATAACCACGGCAAGCGAGCGACAGGAGCCACCAAAATACTGGCTAACACCGACTGAATGATTACTGGGACCAGGCATCATGTGAGAACATTACAAACATTACAAAAGGAGTGTGTTTAATTCTCACAAACTCTCTGTAGGAAGTACTATTTTTATTCCCAATTTAAAAGAACAGAAAAACAAGGCTTAGCCAATTCAAGCTGAAGGCTATTACCTATAGAAGTCAGGATGCCAGGGTGACACCAGGGCTTAGGGTCCTACCACTGGGCTATCTGAATGGGAAATGTGTTTTTGTTATAAATGCTGAAGTTACATTAGGCCCTCAAACGGTTTTCATTTCATGCCATTGACTTTTTTTTTTTTTTTTTTGCCATTGACTTTTTTGATTCAGTCCAGGCCAGTTGCTTTCTAAAAACTATCACATTCTGAATTTGTCTACTGTTTCTTCACGGTAAAATTCAGATTACGTATTTTCAGCAAAGAGACACAGAAGGTTTGGCAAAACAGTAGGGGTGCCAGGTCTGGCCATTTTGTCAAGGTAGTAACCCCCAGATCTCTTCATTATGAAGGTACATTTCCCCTTGGTAATCAATGTGTTGGGTAATATTTTGAGGCTATGTCAATATCACGTTCCTTCTTTTTTAAAGTTTTTAAAAATTAACTATTGAGGTATAATTTATATATGATAAACTATATCCATTTAAAGGATACAGTTTGATCGTTCTGAATATGCATTAATATATGAGTGAAATCATCACCACAATCAAGATATAGAATAGTTCCCCATCATCCCCAAGCTTTCCCATGCCCCCTGCAATCAGTCCTCCTTGTCACTCCTTGCTCTCAGGCAACCACTGATCTGCCTGCTATCGCTACAGATTAGTTTGCATTTACAGAGCTTTATATAAATGGAGTATCAGAATTTGTAGTCTTTTGTGTCTGGCTTGAATCACTCTTAGCATATAATGCTTTTAAGATCCAACCATGCTGCTGTGTGATAGCTGTAATTCTTCCTTTTGGGTCCCGAGTAGTAAGTATTCCAGTAGATGGCTGGACCAGTTTGTTTATTCACCTGTTGACAAACAGTGGGTGGTTTCCAGTTTGGGGCTCTAATGAACAAAGCTGCTACAAACTGCTGAGGGCAAGTCTTTGTGTGAAAATGTTTTGTTTTCCTTTCTTTTTGGCAAATACCTAGGGGTAGGATGGTTAAGTGTATGTTTAGCTTTCAATAAACTGCCAAAGTTTTCCAAAGGGAGTCTACCTCTTATATTCTCATCAGCAGTGTTTGAGGGTTCTAAATGCTCCATATCCTCACTTGCTCCTGTCACTCATTAAATTCCCCAGTGATTTTATTTTATTTTTTAAGATTTTATTTATTTGTCAGAGAGAGCGAGCACAAGCAGGAGGAGCAGCAAGCAGAGGGAGAAGCAGGCTCTCTGCTAAGCAAAGAATCCCACGTGGGACTCAATCCCAGGACCCTGGGATGATGAACTAAGCTAAAGGCAGACGCTTAACTGGCTGAGCCACCTAGGCATTCCTCCCCAGTGATTTTAAAATTCAATAGTGTCCCTTGCCTGAATGAATTATGCATTTGTATGATTATGTCTAACTCTCCCACTCTTGGACATCACGGGGGACACTACTTCAACCCAGTTCCTAGCATATAATAGGGACTTCATTAATACGAAGTCAGTAAATATCTGCTGAATGAATGAAATCTGTAGACTTGCCCTCAACTCCCCAAAAAGACAGTAAGTGGAAAATTTTTAGACGTACTAATGACTTACCAGGAAGTTTCTATCTTTCTACAACCACTTGGTGCTGTATCCTACATTCTCATACTAAACCAGAGGTCAAGCTTGATCTGATTCTGCTGCCAATAAGGAGCAGTGCCCCAGAAGGCAAATAAAGAGGGCTCTCTCGCATTACACAGCCTGCTAAGTGCAGGCACTGAAACCCCAAGGCTCTGTTGTGTGGCTCAATTCCAGGCCCTGCAGGAAAGGGGTTTGAAAATAAATATGTTAACTAACTAGAATTTAAATAAATATTTGACAAGATAAAAATATGAATTTCAGCTAAAATATTGTGCCCAGATAGCTGCTGCCCAGGCCTGTCACCAGCTAAGAGTTCTCCCAAGAGTAGTGGAAGAGACTGTTAAGGCTGCCACCTTCTCTCCAGCCAGGCTAGCCCTGCACTTTATTGACACTGGGGTCTCCCTACAGTTGATAAAAGACACTGACCCCTCCTAAGGACCAGCTTCCGGCTGCATCTAGGTTCTTGGAGCAACAAAATGATCTCTTGTGAAATGAGGTCACATATGCCAAGTGCCCAGTACAATGCCTGGATCATAGCAAGCACTCAATAAGTGTATCAGGAATAGAAAACGGGGAGAGTTAATACGATGGCAGACCATCTTTGGCATTATTATTTTAAACAGCTGCCAGGCTTGCTTGGCTGCAGGGACTTCCTCGTTCCATGGGGACAAACTGAAATTAGGATGCACTAATGAAACCATGGCCTTCCAGTTATTTATACCATATGGTTTGAATGCATTATAATTCAAGATGTACAAGAGGAGCCTTCTGCCCACATGAAACTGCTTCTCCCTGGGAACAATGTCTTTTCTCAGCCCTCTGTGGCACTTGCTAGAGGAACTGGTCACCTCTTAGTAAGCCAAGCAATAAAGAAAAGGACTGTTAGATGGGAATCATTTTTGCTATTGCCACCCCGCCCCCTCCCACTGCCAAAAGAAAAAGGTTAAAGATCACAGAAAGAGGGGCCAAGGAGGTTTAGTCTCACACATTATTCAGAAAAATCCTTCCTAGAGAATGCTATTTTTAGTTCATGGTTGAAAAGCAAGGCTAAAGGCCTGGGAATACATGCAGCAGTGCCCAGAGGAGCAGAGCACGAGGCATTCTACCTCCAGGATACTAGACCTTTCAGGATGGGGGGCAGTGACACTTGGAAGCTCCCTCAGGGGGTTTCTCTGCTATAGGATGTAGATGTTTTCCCCTTCCCACACTCTGGCTCAAAACTGAGCCAGAGACCTGGGATTTAAAACCATTTTGTGACCACAGTGAGGTGTAAAGATAGCATGTTTACCCTGAGAAATTATTCTCAAGAAGACTGTGAGTAGGCTCTAAAAGTAAGTCTTCCCACAAGATGAGCTCTGGACAGAACTGAATATTCCTATTTCCTGCCCTGCATCAGAGAGCTCAGATGAACTTGGCCAATGTTCTCTCTTCACTTGGGAGTCACACTGCTATAGAAGGGAAGCAAGGGCTCCACTGCCTTGATGATTTTCCACATGGAGGAAAGCTGGGGGAAGAAAGTGCGCCAGCTAGAAACATAAAGTCAGTCTGACCTCCAGCGGTGATCCCAGAGTAGCTGCAGAAGATCCATGCCCTCTCCCAGCCTGGTCCAGTAACTAGAGCAGAAAGTGAAGGACTGTGATCCTATTAGCACAGCAAGCACGGAGGCAGGCTCTGAGCCTGGGCTGGGCTCAAAGCATCTGCAAATCAATCCAAAAGCTGTTCTACCTACTAGCCATTTCTGTTTAACAAAAAAAAAAACCCACTTTTTTTTTTTTTTTTAAGGATTTTATTTACTTGAGACAGAGAGATACACAGAGAGAGGGAGAGCATGAGCAGGGGGAGAGGCAGAGGGAGAGGGAAAAGCAGACTTCCTGCCGAGCCAGGAGCCTGATGTGGGGCTCAATCCTGGGATACTAGGATCATGACCTGAGTCCAAAGCAGACGCTCAATCATCTGAGCCACTCAGGTGCCCTCCTACTGGCCATTTCTTGAACACATTCCAATTTTAGGAAATACGGAACAAGGGTAAGTGAATCTGGTCAGAAAGCTCGGGAAAAAAGATAGCTACAACCCAAAACCAATCTCCACTCACAGTGTTGGAGAAGACCTAAGAATGTGGGGCTTTGGAGAGCTCCAACAGGGTCCTGGTAACAGCAGGAGCAGCAATTTTGAGCTGAGAAGGCAGTGATCCTTTCCTTATGGTCTGTGTCTAGGAGGAGCTGGCAATTTACTCACAAACTATGAAAAGGAAACAAGGCAGTCACAGGCACCTGCCACGGGCCACCTTTGGAATGTGGGGTTGCGGGCAAACAAAGCTCTTCTCCACAGACTCTCTAAGAAGCCTCCCAGCCCCCCACTCCCGCCTCCTACTCCTGACACCCTCTTCTCAAGTCTAAATTTAAAGTGCAGTTGGCCTGGAGATGGAATTATAAAGATGATGCCCAAGGTGTATACATGTAAAATTAAAAAAACAGGGGGCGCCTGGGTGGTTCAGAGGGTTAAGCCTCTGCCTTCAGCTCAGGTCATGATCTCAGGGTCCTGGGGTTAAGTCCCACATGGGGCTCCCTGCTTGGCAGGGAGCCTGCTTCCCCTTCATTCTCTGCCTGCCTCTCTGCCTATTTGTGATCTCTCTCTCTCTCTCTGTCATAAAATAAAATAAAATAAATAAAATAAAATAATAAAATAAAATAAAAATAAAATAATAAAATAAAATAAAATAAAATAAAATAAATAAATCAAATCAAATCAAATCAAATCTTAGGGTGCCTGCATGGCTCAGTGGGTTAAATAAAGCCTCTGCCTTCAGCTCAGGTCATGATCTCAGGGTCCTGGGATCGAGGCCTGCATTGGGCTCTCTGCTCAGCGGGGAGCCTGCTTCCTCCTCTCTCTGCCTGCCTCTCTGCCTAGTTGTGATCTCTCTGTCAAATAAATAAATAAAATCTTTAAAAGCAAACAAACAAAAAAAACCAAACAAAATATAAGCTTCAGAATGGTATGCACACAATCTCCAATTTTTAAGCATTTGGGGGGCAGGTAGTAGCAGAAAACATAAGTCCACTATTTCTTCCAGAGACTGGGATTGTAAAGGACTGTCACTTTCTGTTATATATCTGTATTTATAATAATTTTTTGACTGTGACCAATTTTATGACTTTTATAGTTAGAAAAAATAATATGGCAGGATGGTTCAAGTTGTCCCAATTCACAATGCTTAAGCTACTGCCTCTCCAATGCAAGGTCCTGGTGGGTAGGTTTCCAGCACTGCTGCTGTGAAGTGGGTAGGGAGCAACCCAGGCCCTGAGGCACACAAAAAGAGGGACATTTTTTGGGGTTTCTTGCTGGATTTCGTTCCCACCATGGTGGGCAGGAGTATGAGCTCCCAAGCACTGCCTTTGAAAGTGATGATGCAATATTTTATTTGCCAGGACAAGCAAAGTGCCCGGTGTATCAGATACAAAACTGACTTTTGACTGAACTTCTTAGGACAGACCTGGGAAACACATTTCATTTGGAGTGTCTTCTCCAATCAGCTAGACAAACTGCCTTAATTTCCACATGGGAACAAGTCACAGAATGATTTCTATCATGAGCAAGAGAGAGAGATGGGATAGAGAGGTCAGGTGGCAGCAGAGAATCTCCTTACGTGCAAGTTCAGTATAAGTGAGTCAGACCTGGGAAAACACCTAATCCATAATTCATTTAATCATTCCACAAAGTCTCATCAGTCCCAGGCCTCTGCTCAGAGAGGAGCCGCACGATAAGGTAGCCACAGGTGGTGTCAGAAGGGGGCTGAGGATGCTGGAGGCGTACAGACACCACACACGCAAGGGGACATTCTACAAGACAACTGTCTAGACTTTTCAAATAAGGTCATCATACAAAACAAAACAAAACGCAAAGAGAACTGTTATGAACTGAAAGGGATGAAGGAAGCAATAGCCAAAGGCACTGTGAACACTGCTTGGATCTTAGAACAAAATCTCAGCTATAAGAGAGAGTTGTTTTTTTTGTTTTTTGTTTTTTTAAAGATTTTTAAAATTTATTTGACAGAGAGGAACACAGCCAGAGAGGGAACACAAGCAGGGGGAGTGAGAGAGGGAGAAGCAGGCCTCCCGCCGAGCAGGGAGCCCGATGTGGGACCCGATCCTGGTCCGGGATCATGACCTGAGCCAAAGGCAGTCGTGAGCCACCCAGGCGCCCCTGTTTTTTTTTTTTAATAAAGATTTTATTTATTTATTTGACAGAGAGAGATCAGAGGTAGGCAGAGAGGCAGGCAGAGAGAGAAGGGGAAGCAGGCTCCCCGATGAACAAAGAGCCTGACGTGGGGCTCGATCCCAGGACCCTGAGATCATGACCTGAGCTGAAGGCAGAGGCTTATTTAACCCACTGAGCCACCTAGGCGCCCCTATAAGAGAGAGTTTTAAGTCAACTGAGTAAACTTAAACATGGAACATATGTGAAATACTACTGAACTAATGCTATTATTCTTAAAAGTGATAACATTATTGAAGTTATACAGGACAAACTCCTTAAGCTTAGGGATATATGCTGAGACTTTTAGGAGTGAAGTGATGTGGCCTCTGCGGCTTATTCTCAAATAGTTTAACAATAACAAAAATTAGGGGAAGAAAGGGCAAATGTGGCAAAATGTTAAACCCTGGTGAATACTGGGTGATCATCATATTAGTTTCTCAACTCTTCAATAGGTTTAGAAGCTGGGGAGAAAAGTCAAGTTATGGATATCTACATTTAATGGCAGAATCTGACGGGCAGTAGAAAGAAGAACCAAGGGGCGCCTGGAGGCTCAGTGGTTGGGCCTCTGCCTTCGGCTCAGGTCGTGGTCCCAGGGTCGAGCACCACCATCGGGCTGCCTGCTCTGCCCTCTCTCACTCCCGCTGCTTGTGTTCCCTCTCTGGCTGTGTTTCTCTCTGTCGAATAAATAAAATCTTTAAAAAACAAAACAAAACAAAAACAAAGCCTTAAAAAAAAAGAGAGAGACGAACCAAATGCACGACTGGTGAAGCCATAGCGACAACCGGCACACACTGGGCCCTTGCCTGGGCCACTCGCCACATTCAGTGCCTCAGCGCAAGTTCCTTGAAACCCCAGGGGAAGCCTATGGAGCAGGTCTTGTCGTCACCCCCAGTTTACAGGTGAGCAAATGGCAGAGTAAGGATTCCAAACTCAGTCTAAGTGCAGATCTAAAGCTCTGTATCACTACTCCAAAATGCCTGTCCCAGGTACGCTTCTTTATGTACACCAGGAGAAAATGCTACATGAGCACCCTAACATGGAATTGTTAAATGATCTGCGATCCAGCTATTTCCTGGAATGTAACGCAGCAATTCAACGTCATATTCTTTGAGGGAGATCCCCTTTACTTGCTAGATGGAATCCTGCCCAATTCAGGAATACTTAATAAAACCTGTTGCTCTTCAAATTAAAAAAAAAAAAGTCATGTTTTTATGAAGTAGTTAATGACAGGGAGCATGCTCACAAAGCAATTTCTGGTTTAAAAAGCAATGGTTCTCAAAAAGTGGTCCTCTTGGTTACTGAGTTCTTTTCCTGCAGGAAAACAGGAGTAGGTAAGCTGGAGGAATGTGGGATACATTTCACATCACATGAAGAACACATGAAAAGCAGAGAAATACAAAGGAATTCCATTTGTGGGAATGCAAGCTGGTGTAGCCGCTCTAGAAAACACTATGGAGGTTCCTCAAAAAGTTGAAAACAGAGCTACCCTACTACCTACCAACTGCACTACTGGGTATTTACCCCAAAAATACAAATGTAGTATTTCTATTTGCCCCTCAATGCTTATAGTAGCCATGTCCACAATAGCCAAACTATGGAAACAGCCCAGATGTCCATCAACAGATGAATGAATAAAGATGTGGTGTGTGTACACACACACACACACACACACACACACACACACACACACAAATGGACTACTACTCAGCCATCAAAAAAATGAAATCTTGCCATTTCCAATGTCATGGATGGAACCAGAGGGTATTATGCTAAGTGAAGTAAGTCAGTCAGAGAAAGACAATTATCATATGATCTCAGTGATATGTGGAATTTAAAAAGAAAAACAGAGGATCATAGGTGAAGAGAGGAAAAAAATCAAACAAGACAAAACCAGGTAGGGAGAGAAACCATAAGAGACTCTTAATCGTAGGAAACAAACTGAGGGTTGTTAAAGGAGTGGGGGTTGGGGGATGCGTTAGCTGGGTGCTGGGCATTAAGGAGGGCATGTGATGAGATGAGCACCAGGTATTATATAAGACTGCCGAATCACTGACCTCTACCTCTGAAACCAGTAATACATTATATGTTAATTAAAAAAAAAAAATGCAGCTTGTATTCTTGTAAAAACAATTTAAAAATTAATGCTTATTGCAGTATAAAATAGAAAGTGGCGGAGAGAAAAGGAAGAACAAAGGGAGAAAGGGACAGAGGAAGGCGGCAGGGCAGGAAGGCAGGCAGACAATGGTTAACAGTAGACGGGAGGAGGCAAGACCGTGGCCTGCACCTGGTAAGCAATGAGGCAGTAAAAAGAGCTTTTTGGTAGAGGAACTGTCGTGTAATCAGGATGGACTGCAGAGGGTAATGGCGGGGAAGTAGAAATGAAATGGAGGGGACAGAGCTGAGAGATGACAAAGTAGAAGTGGCAGACTTGGGAATTGATTGGAGATGACCCTGAAGCTCCAGGCTTCTTGGTAACAGGGTGGACAGTGTCACCTTAAAGCACCATGTCACAGAGCTTTAAGAAAAGCAGCAATTGGTAGTGGCTGGTGGTGAAGCCATATACCCCAAAGGATTTGCAAGGAGAACGGCAAGGAAAGGCATAATTTTATCACTGGACAGCAAACACTGAATCACAGGCTGAGAGTGAGAGAAACAAGGTGGGTGGGGTAGGTCAAGACCACTGACGTGCCCAGCTAGAGGGCATGTGTGCAACATCCCAGCACCTTGGGCTACCACAGGTGACGCACTGGAGGTGACCTCTCATGCAAGGCTCCCTGAAAAGGGAAAGCTCTCCCTGACAGGAGAAAACCAACTAATACATGCCGAAGGAATCAGGGAGTAAAACCATGGGCTAAAGAGCAGCTTTGCAACGGAGAAGCTTAGTTCACACCACCATCCTAACCAAGGGATCAAAATGAACATCGCCACTGATGGGACAAACTGACCGCACGTGCCACACGGTGTGATGCATGGAGGACACGGCATCACTTCCTTGCTGTTTCTGCTCAAGGGGCAAATAGGAACCTAATCCTGAGGAAAACATCCAAAAAACACCAAACTGAGGAGAAATGTACTACAAAATAACTGATCTGTATTCTTTAAAACTATCAAAGCCATCAGATGCCTGTTAAGCGTCGGTTAAGCATCTGCTTCCTGCTCAGGTCATGATGTTGGAGTCTTGGGATCGAGCCTCGCATGGGGCTCCCTGCTTGGCAGGGAGCCTGCTTCTCCCTCTCCCTCTACTGCTCCCCCTGGCACTCTCTCTAATAAATAAAATCTTTAAAAAACAAAAAACAACAATAAACTAACAAGGTCATTAAAAATGGATAAAGTGTTGTAGGTTGAAAAAGACTAGAGGTTTGACAACTAAACCTATCATGTGGTCTAGGTTTAGCTCCTGGACCAAAAAAGTTCTATTTTGTTTTGTTTTTAAGATTTTATTCATTTATTTGAGAGAGAGAAACACAGCAAGAGAGGGAACACAAGCAGGGGGATGAGAGAGAGAGAAGCACGCTTCCCGCCAAGCAGGGAGCCTGATGCGGGGCTTGAACCTGGGACTCCCAGATCATGACGTGAGCTGAAGGCAGATGCCCAATGACTGAGCCACCCAGGCGCCCTACCAAAATAATTTTTGTGTTTTGCTATAAAGGACATTACCAGGACAACTGATGAAATAAAAACATCCACAGATTAGGTAGGTTAGTGCTGGGTTGGTGTTAAGGTCCTGAGTGTGACAGCTGCTTGGTGATTATGTAAGAGAATGTTTTTAGAAAATACCCATGGAGGAGCGCCTGGGTGGCTCAGTGGGTGGCCTCTGCCTTCGGCTCAGGTCATGATCTCGGGGTCCTGGGATCGAGGCCTGCATTGGGCTCTCTACTCAGCAGGAAGCCTGTTTCCTCCCCTCTCTGCCTGCCTCTCTGTCTACTTGTGATCTCTCTCTGTCAAATAAATAAAGTCTTTAAAAAAAAAAAAGAAAGAAAGAAAATGTCCATGGAGGTAGTTAGAAGTAAAGGTGCATCAAATTTGCAAACTTTTAAATATTTCAGAAAAAAGACACAAATATATATATACAGAAAAAATGGCATGAGGAAACTGGTAAAATCCTTTTAAGGAACCTGGGAATTTTTGTAACTTTCAATTTGTTTAAACTTAAAATTTTTATGCTTTTCCAATAAATCTAAAATAACTTCAAAACAAAGTTCAGGAAAAAGTGCCCTCTCCCTTCCTAAGCTGACACAAACTGTCTCTCTGAAGTGCTAGGTCAACAAGAGGCTTCAGTCATCTGAATCAAATCTTTGTGCAGATGTTCTCCTTACCCAAGGGAGAGGTGTCAGAAAGAAATGGATATAAAACCAGTGTCAAAAAGATGGACACTGGGGTGCCTGGTGGCTCAGTCATTAAGCATGTGCCTTCAACTCAGATCATGATCCCAGGATCCTGGGATCGAGCCCCACATCGGGCTCCCTGCTCGGCAGGAAGCCTGTTTCTCTCCCACTCCCCCACCTTGCGTTCCCTCTCTTGCTCTCTCCATGTCAAATAAATGAATGAATGAATGAATGAATGAATGAATAAATAAATAAATAAATAAATAAATAAAATCTTTTAAAAAAAAAGATGGACACTGAAAAAACGCTTTGGGAACAGAATGAACTAAACCAAGCGGCATATGTGCTATGATTAGGCAAAGTGCTTACTGTGATTCAACCCTGGTGTGTTGCAGAGAAAACCCTGGAAAGAACTACAAAGTCTTTAGCAGGCTTCAACTTGAAGCCTATTTTCCCTGATTTGGCACATCCTAAATAAATATTAACACTGTCATGCAGCTTAATAGGATGCTGCTGAAATTATCTGCAGAGCCTGGAAGGCTGTGCACACCACATGGTACTGAATATCATCACCACAGATAACACTGGAATCAGAAAGAACACAGAGGAAGGCTCTAATCCCTACCTTGATTTCAAATTAGTGTAAGCCTATATTCTAGAGCTCCACTGTTTTTTTGTTTTTGTTTCTGTTTTTTTTTTTAAAGACTTCATCCATTTACCTGACAGAGAGATCACAAGTAGGCAGAGAGGCCGACGCAGGCCTAGATCCCAGGACCCTGAGATCATGACCTGAGCCGAAGGCAGAGGCTTTAAGCCACTGAGCCACCCAGGCGCTCTTAAGCTCCAATGTTAATGCTTAAAAACGGACATAACCATGTGCCTACACTAGTTTCTGCTCCAACTCATCAGCTCTGGAAGTGCCGGGGAGAAGACCAAGGGAAACAACGGCATGAAAACGGAAGCACCGAGGGTTTCAAAAGAGAGGCCGAAGAGACACGTCACAGGATCACATTAATGAACAAAATAGATGTTTTCAACACAGGGAAAACTTTGTCACTTCAAGAACAATGTGGAAAATATTAAGACAGCTGGTCTTTGTGATATACCAAGTTGTTAGCGGAGTTGAAACATAGCTGCCTGACCAGAAGATATCCAAGGATCCTCGCTGGTTTTTGACCTTAGGAGAAAAATGTCTGTCAATAACAAAGCTCAGGCACCTGCTCAATGGCCAAGGTCACAACCACCCCTTCACTGTATTGAGCCAAACTACACTAGCATTTGTGTCCAGTATGGTGCCGTGGACACAATAATAACGCAACCCTTCCCCTGCCCTCAAGCAGTGGACAGACCCGCAAGGACCCAGACAAACAGGATGCCTGCTGTGACAGGCACCTAACACCAGCCCCAGCCGCAGCCCTGAGAAAAGGAGGCTCCACACACTGAAAGGTCTAACAGATCCCATGCTACAGTCTCAGAACCATGTGCAGATAGAGGACCTGCAAGTCTGACAGCTATCCAGACTGCTCAGCTCCTTCTCAGAAAGCCTTTAACATTTAAGGTGAGATGATCCCAGAGTCTCCAATGACTCAGGCTGCTGGGAAGTATCCCGTGGACAGTGAAAACTATTATGAGCTCTGAGTTGCACTCTTACCTGTGGCTTCAATGTACTCAATACATCTCTCAATAAAAACAGGGATGGGCTTCTCTGGAGTCACGACAGTTGTCAAGGGCACCCCAAAATAGTTACTCTCCCAGGTTGCCTTTGTGATGGATGGCCGGGGTTTGGGCTTTGGTTTCTGTAAAGGAAAGAGAAAAGAAAGCACAAAAACAAAATAAGTATCAACATGCAACTCAAACCCCAGTAAGGTTTCTAAAAGGGAACTCATGGTGGTGTGGAAACTGCCAGAAAGACTCCAAACAGGATAGAGACTCACTCACTCTTCTCACTAATTTTGTATTTTCTTTTTTAAAAAAAACCAATTAATTAATTATTTTTAATTTATCTGAGAGAGACACAGCAAGAGAGGGAACATGAGCAGGAGGAGTGGGAGAGGGAGAAGCAGGCTTCCTGTCGAGCAGGGAGCCCAATGTGGGGCTCCATCACTGGGGTCATGACCTAAGCTGAAGGCAGACACTCAACGCTCAATGACTTAGCCACCCAGGTGGCCCCTAATTTTGTATTTTCTAGCCTCCAAATATCACACAAGATGCCAGCAAGTTGACACACAGTCACACCTCTGGTGTGAGACTGCATTATCAAAACAAAGGTGTTTATACCACGCTTACTTAATAACAATGAGATGACTATCCACATCCTTTATCAGGGTGCCCTGGAGTAAACAGGAAGTTTTCCAAACATCCGATATGGATAATGAATGTTATATACTTAGAGGTGGTTAAGATCTTTAAAAAGATAAAAGAATTGAGAATGAATAATTTCATCTTTCCAGAAAAGAAACAGAGCATGCATTCTGCTAGGGCTGGAAGCTCCAAGGGAGAAGATCCTTCACTATATTGGCCTGGGGTTAATTCTTAGTGGCTTTGGAATTAGGAAAAGGTAAAACCACTAGTCAGACAGGACAAAGAAGAGCATATTTTGTCCCTTGCCCAGCAGGTCCCTTCGTTGGTAGCAGGGAGAGCAGCAGCAGCCATAACTATTACTACTTGAAGTAGTAATAGTAGGTACCAAGCAAGTCCCAAATACTATTTCTTTAAAAGATTTTATTTATTTGACAGACAGAAACTTAGCTAGAGAGAGGGAACACGTGCAGGGTGAGTGAGGGAGAAGCAGGCTTCCCGCCGAGCAGGAAGCCCTACTCGGAGCTCGATCCGGCAACCCTGAGATCATGACCTGAGTTGAAGGCAGACCGACGCTTGACAACCGAGCCACCCAAGCGCCTCCCAAATACATTTCTTTTAAACCTCATGACATTCCATTTCACCGAGGAAAAATGTCCTCCACACATAAATGATACAATCAGTAAGTGACAGTGCTGGATTCAAACCCTGTCTCCAAAGCGCATGCTCAAAAACACTACTGAGATACTCTGTTCCAAAATTATTCAATCCTTTTATTTTCCTTTATTTCCTCACATGAGGAAAAATGCTCTAAACAAATGGTCAATTTCCTAAAAGCCACAGAAATACACTTGAAATTTTGGCCTTTTGGTAAAGTATCTATTAAGGAGGAGGGTAACCAAAAGGGATCAAGGTAAATGGACTCTGGTGTAACTTAAGCAATACAGTTTCATTTCCAAGTTAAGGAGACCAAGTAGAAGAGATTTAGGGGTGCCTGGGTGGCTCAGTCGGTTAAGCACCTTCTTTCAGCTCAGGTCATGTTCCCGGGGTATTAGGATAGAGTCCTGCATCAGGCTCCCTCCTCAGTGGGGAGTCTGCTTCTCCCCCTGCCCCTCCACCTACTTATGCTCTCTCTTGCACACAGACTCTCTCTCTCAAATAAATAAATAAAATCTTTAAAAAAAGAGAGAGTTTTTTTTAAAAACACTAGGGCATTTTTTAAAAAAAGATTTTATTTATTATTTATTTGACACAGAGAGAGAGAGAGATCAAAGTAGGCAGAGAGGCAGGCCGAGAAAGAGGAGGAAGCAGGCTCCCTGCAGAGCAGAGAACCGATGCGGGTCTCGATCCCAGGACCCTGAGATCATGACCTGACCCGAAGGCAGAGGCTTAACCCTCTGAGCGACCCAGGTGCCCAATACTAGGGCATTTTTTAAAGATTTATTTACTTATTTGACAAAGAGAAACACAGCGAGAAAGGGAACACAAGCAGCGGGAATGAGAGAGGGAGAAGCAGGCTTCCTCCTGAGCAGGGAGCACGATGTGGGGCTCAATCCCAGGACCCTGGCCAGGGTCATGACCTGAGCCTAAGGCAGGCGCTTAATGACTGGGCCACCCAGGCGCCACCGAAGAGCGGATTTATTACAAATATATACTACCTATATAATTTAAAAGTATTTAGGGATGGCACTCCTGGGTGGCTCAGTCAGTTAGGCATCTGACTCTTGCCTTTGGCTTGGGTTGTGATCCTGGGGTTGTAGCATCAAGTCACACTGCAGGCTTTGCGCTCAGAGGGGGAGTCTGTTTCCCCTCTCTCACTGCCCCTCCCCTGTTCATGCACCACTGCACTCTCTCTCAAATAAATAAATTTTTTTAAAAAGTGTTTAGGGGATCTCTGTATAAAATTCACTAAAGGGGACAACTAACCAGCTTCTAGGTCAGGGTCAGCCATTCCCCTTTGCTTATCCTGCTCATCCTCACTCCTTTTGATACCTCTATTTATATGGGAACAAATCACTTCCTGTTTAGTCTGAGATTCTTTGAGGACTTCCTGTGCAAACAAGTGGCAAAAAAAGGAACAGCTGAGAATAACATGTACTTGAAGGAAGGAACAAGCCCACGTAGGCTGGGGGCTGGCATTGTCTGTAATGACAACCCAAAGGTAAAGACAATCCAATCTTCATAGAGCCCGCTAACTGACTGCGTCAGTAAGACTAATGCAATGCAAATGGCTCTTGGTGTCCCAGAGAACAGTGCCCTCCACAAGGCCTACCCCTGTCCCTGTCCTGCTCCTCATAAAATCAGCCACAGCCTCTGAGGTTGCAGGGAGTGGCTGCCACTCTCTGTAGGCTCTGACCTAGGCTTTTCACCAAAGAAGCAAGGAAAAGCAAATTAATGATTTTTTTTTTCCCTAAAGATTTCACCCATTCTTTTGACAGAGAGACACAGCGAGACAGGGAACACAAGCTGGGGGACTGGTAGAGGGAGAAGTAGGCCTCCCGTTAAGCAGGGAGCACGACGTGGGGCTCGATTTTAGGACCCTGGGATCACGACCAGAGCCGAAGGCAGACATTCAACGACTGGGCCACCCAGGCGCCCTGCAAATTAATAATTTATGATGTATCTTTACATGAGATAATTTAACCAATCTAGACTCTCTCCAGGATATCCTCTACTTATATGAAGTACAACAGAAAGAATTTAAGGGTTGACATCTTAACGACCTGGGTTTGAATCCTGACAGCCAAGTCCTGTGACTCTGGGCAAGTGACTTAGCATCTCAGGGTGTGAATCTGAGGGTGAAATGTGCGGGACCTGGTTCAGTGCCTAGCATACAGTAGCCATCTAATAATCCGAAGAAAGAGAAGGGGAGTGCTTCTGCTGTCACACACTGTTGCAACTGGATAACCATGAGTCAAGCTATGGTCTCCTTTGAAAATGCCATACAGTTTAAATTATTAGCTCCAGAATCTGAATATAGAAGGAAGTCCATGTGGATTTCAGCGACATTCTTTTTACCAATCTCAATCCTGCAGAATTTGCCTGTCAAAACCAACACAACAGTACCATTCTTCAGTAAAACTGATGCTTCCAAATAAACTGTTAAAGGATTTTTAAAAAATGGAACTTTAAGAGAAGCTGCAAGGAAGCAGCTTTTCTAATCACCGTAAAGTCTTCTAACCATAGTTCTAGTAAACAGATAATAATTTTAATCTTATACTTTCTCTATTTTCTCAGTACTACAAGATGAGGGGTGTGTGTGTGTGT
>PITA01003769.1:0-42317 GCA_004023965.1 Spilogale gracilis
CAAACAATATAAGTATATTATAAACTTTCATATGTAACTATTAAATGTAAGATACCAAATTATATGGATGGGTGGGAGGGTTGGTTATGATGTCTTGATTAAAGCAGTAGTAACGTTGTTCCTTTGCAGCTGTGGAAGATTTATAACTGGGGAGGCAATGAGCCATAGGAGACTGTGACTTTCTTTTGTCACGTGGAAAGCTGGTGAGTGTGAAGGGGAAGGGTGAAACTTAAGGAGAAACTGAACTTCAGTGTCTCCATAGGTACATTAGGTTTGGGACAGAATATATACAGAAGCTGAGAATCTGGATTTTTTTTTTCTATGTCTATCCTTCAAAAAAAAAAATGTCCTCTACTGGAAGCACCCTATTTTAAGTACTAGTACTTTTGCTAGTTTTTCTGCTTTTTTCTTTCTTCTACATTGCAGGCAATGTAGGTCCACTTGCATCTCATTCCACCATCAGGGATAGAAACAGTATTTTTCTCCTGATAATATAATGGCCAAGAGAGTTGTCTGCCCCCATGATTTTCACTGTCCATTTCTGCCTCCCCTAATTCTCCTCTTCCCTCTCTAAGGGCCTTAGCAATGTAAGCTATGACTCTGCATTCATTCAAGTTACAAATAGGAAAGTCTCTGCTGTATATGACATTCTGAAAGATTTTATAAAGTTAAGTTGATATATTCTGGTGCTCAAGAAACTTCCAACACAGTAGTAGAAATAAAATATATGTACAAGTTGCTAGGTGGAAAAGAGAAGTTAAGGGGTTGAAGATGGAGCAGACAACATGGAAACAGCCCGCTGGGTCAAAGCACAAATGTAGTCCAAGAATGGACAGGTATTCAATATGAGGCACAGGGTAATTTTAAGAACATTATTTCCCAAAGTGTGTGTATATAACACATTAATAAGCATTTTTTTTAAAAGAGAAAAGGTAACTATTTCAGTTTTCTTTGAAGTGAAAAAACTAAAGAAAATGTTAGTATGCTAGATTAAAAGAAAAAAATTCTTTACTATAGAATTTGTTAACTTATTCCTAGGTTATTACATTAGGGAAATCCAGGTTAGGTGTTGGCATGTGATTCTTTTTTTTTTTTTCCTGTGATGAACTGATACTGGATAAGAAATAGTGCAATGCTTAAGTAAATTATCTTAAAGTAAAATTCATATCAGTAATAATTCTAGTAATAATAAATCATAATGACCTCCATGTATGAGTATTTCCTATGTGACAGTTGTATATACAATAATAGCTTAATGCTCAGCTAGTTTGGCCAGGTAGAAATTATCATCCCATTTACAGTTAGCAAACAAGTACAGACATATTAAGTGACTTACCAAAAACCCCATAGTAGATACCCTTTCTAATATTCTGTGTTGCTTTCCATAAACTGCAAGTTACTTGATCTCGCAGAATGTGTAAGTTCTGATGTAAGGTTAATGGATCATGCTTTATTTCAGTTTAAATTTTTCATAAGAGATCATGAAAAATTTCCTTATACTGTGTCCTTGTGTTTCTCAGAATTTTGTGTTTCATAAAAGTTTAATTGATTCAATTGTGTATGGCCAGTGGAAATCTGCAGGTTTTAGACTGAAAAAGGGAATGATCTTGATTTGGCTGATTCACACAAAATTTAAATGTTTTAACACATAGTATCTGTATCTATAACTATCATCCAACATCTGTCTATCTATGAAAAAAATAAACTAGGTTTAGATTTCAGGGCTTTTTTATAGCATAATTATAATTGTGAGCAGAATCAAAGCGCTCTGGGGCAAAAGAACTCAATATATGGTAAGAAAAATAAAGCTTCAACTCATTATGCTTAGAGCAGTGTGTAGGCAGTTACTGGCTGATTGACAAGAATTGTATTTCTGAAGATTCTTTAAAAAACTGAAATGCACTAAGTTTGGACAGATGCCACAAGTCTGAACATGGATAATATACACTCACCTACTCAGTTTCTTGAGATTAATTATAACCTGTTCTGGGGGGAAAAAAGAAAAAAGAAAGGAATGATTTTTCCTCCATCTATTGCTTGGATAAGGGAGAGATATTTATTTATTTATTTTTAACAGGTCTTTCTCTCAACCAAAGTCTATAAATATTTTGCTTCGGAATAGACTTGTACCTAGAGATATGGTAAGTAGTATCTTGTATTGGGTAATGATTTTCCCCAAAATAATGTGTTTTGGAAAGAATTGTGTTTAAACTATAGGTATAATTGCCACATAAGGAACTGGAGAGTATCTGGGCATTCCTCAAAATCGGTAAGAGAGCACGCAGGTTGAGAAGCATAGCTATTTCCTAGGGCAGGAGCTCCTCTTGAGAAATTTGGCTCAAATTTGGTTTGGAACCTGAACATTGTTGACTTAGCATATGCTTGGTCCCTATCACCTGAAGCTTTCCCTACAGAAAGCTTGGGGTTCTTATTTGCCTGCTCTTTCCTGCCAAATGGCTGGATGGGGCTCTCAGATATAACTTCCTTTCCTTCAGTGACCTATAGGATGTTCTTAGAATCATCACAGAGGTCATTTGAAAGGATCTGATTACTTTGTGGGATCAAAGCCATTACTTTGTTCATTTATTGATCTTAGTCTGGGAAATGGGACTGGGACAAGCTGTCCTCACTCAGGAAAGAAACTATATAGAAGAAGAGGTTACTTAGGAGTGTGGTGAGTACCTACTTAGTTTCAAACATTATTAAGGCACATTTACATAGAATTTCCCTGACAGATATGAGGTAATTTTTTAAAGTTTTTATTTAAATTCCAGTTAATTCTTGAGGTGCCTGTGTGGCTCAGTTGGTTAAGCATCTGCCTTCAGCTCAGGTCATGATTCCAGGGTCCTGCCCAGCGGGGAATCTGCTTCTCCCTCTTCCTTTCCCTCCCTATCTGCCCTTCCCTTATGCTCGCTCTCTCTCTGTCTCTCAAATAAATAAATACATAAATAATCTTAAAAATCAAATAAATTCCAGTTAGCTCTTAACTACAGAGAAGAAATTGAGAATTGTTGGAGGGGAAGAGGGCAGGGGAATGGGTTAAATGAGGGCACTTGTGATGAGTACTGGGTGTTGTATCTAAGTGATGAATATAGGTGATGAATCATTAAATTCTACTCCTGCAACTAATATTACACCATATGTTAATATGGAATCTATTTTTTTCTTTCAAGTTTTTATTTAAATTCCAGTTATTTAACTTATAGTATAATATTACTTTTAGGAGTAGAATTTAGTAATTCAAAACTTCTGTACAACACCCAGTACTCATCACAAGTGTGCTCCTTAATCCCCATCTCCTATTTAACACATCTCCCCTTTCACCTTCCCTCTGGTAACCGTTAGTTTGTTCTCTATGGTTAGGAGTCTGTTTCTTGGTTTGCCTCTTTCTCTCTTTGAACATTTGTTTTGCTTCTTAAATTCTACATACAAGTGAAATCATGGTATTTGTTTTTCTCTGACTTATTCTACTTAGCCTAATACTCTTAGCACCATCCACATCATTGCAAATAGCAAGATTTCATTCTTTTAAAAAGAGTGAATATGGCTGAATAATATTACATTATGTATATATCCTACATCATCTTTATATATTCATCAGTCAAAGCATCTTTTGGCTATTTCCATACTTTGGCTATTGTTGATAATGTTGCTATAAACATCAGGGTGCATGTATCCCTCTGAATTATTTGTATTCTTTGGGTAAATACCTACTAGTGCAATTGCTGGATCATAGAGTAGGTCTGTTTTTTTACGTTTTTGAAGAACCTCCATACTGTTTTCCATAGTGACTGCAGTTTGCATGCCCACCAATAGTGCAGTTTGCATGCCCACCAATAGTGCAAGACAGTTCTCTTTTGCGCATCCTCATGAACACCTGTTGTTTCTCGTGTTGTTGATGTTAGCTATTCTGACAGGTGTGAGATGATATCTTGTTGTACTTTTGATTTATATTTCCCTGATGATAAGTGATGTTGAACATCTTTTCGTGTGTCTGCTAGTCATCTGTATGTCTTCTTTTGAAAAATGTCTATTCATGCTCTGTCCATTTTTTAGTTGGATTATTCATTTTGGAGGTATTGAGTTTTATAAGTTCTTTATGTTTTGGATACTAATCCTTTATCATTTATCATTTGCAACTATCTTCTCCCATTCAGTAGGTTGCCTTTTAGTTTTGCTGATTGTTTCCTTTGCTCTGCAGCTTTTTATTTTATTTTTTTTTTAAAGATTTTATTTATTTGACAGAGAGAAACACAGCCAGAGAGGGAACAGAAGCAGGGGGAGTGAGAGAGGGAGAAGCAGGCTTCCTGCCGAGCAGGGAGCCTGATGTGGGACTCGATCCTGGATCTCCAGGATCATGACCTGAGCCAAAGGCAGTTGCTTAACCAACTGAGCCACCCAGGCGGTGTTTTATAGTTTTCAGAGTACAGTTCTTTCACTGATATGAGATAATATTCTGATCTACATGAATATCTGAAGCTCTATAACTCCTTCTCTGGGCTCTGTATCCATATATCCAACTGCTAAATGGGTATTTCTATTTGAATATCTCACAGACACGTTGAGATGAGGATGCCCGCAACTGACCCCACCCACTCCAGCCTCATCATGCATAATACAGTCTAACTTGGAGTCCTGCCAAATGTAACTTAAATGTTTCTCAAGTATCTTCACTTCTCTCCATTCCTATTGCCACCACTCTATTGCAAATGACTCTGAAATGGACTAATGCAATGGTTTTCTAGCTGGTTTCCCTGCATTTCTCCCCACTCTTCTCCCTTTTAATTCATTTTTTTCCCCACTATAATCAGAGCTATCTTTTCACAAAATGTCAAAGCTCTCAAGACACCTTATACCTTAAATCACTTCAGTAGCTCCTTCTTGTCCTTAGGTTAGAAACTAAAATACTTAACAGATATTCTATGGTTCTTGCCTATTTCAGCAAGCCTTCTCTCCTTTCACTCTCTCCCCCTCTGCATTTCCATCCTTCTGGTCCTCTTCCAGTTCTTTGAAGAAGCAAATATTCTTCCTGCTCTTGGGCCATTGCTGTTTGTTTCCTTTCCTCTTCAGGCCCTTCTTCCCCAGTATACATAGTTAATTACTCCCAGTTGCTTCAAATTTATTTTAGTTATCACTTCCTCCTGGAGTTCTTCCTGACTCTAGATTAGAGAGGTCAGGACTCTCTAGTAAATGTTTTTCGTTCAGAGTTGTCACAATGTGTAATTAGCTGTTTAATATTCATTCCCCTAGCTACAAAGTAAGCTCCAGGAGGACACGGTATAAATATTATACACATATTTTCAGAGCTTTGCACAATACTGTCCCCAAGTAGTTGCTAAGTGAATATTTATTGAATGAGTGGATGAGTAAATGACTAAGAAGATATTTTCCAGATGAAAAAATTTAAGCTTATATGGATAAGTAACAGAGAGGGAATGTGAATTCAGGTCAAATTCACCTTAAAATCTATTTTCTTTCCATTCAAAATTTTACAATTCACAGTTATGTTCATTTACCAACACGATTTTCAAAATTAATTTTTGGTAGTATTATAAAATTTGTATCACTGTCCTGATGCCAAAACATCAGAGAAGAACATCAAATAGATTTTTTTCTATTGTAAATAGTTTTCCATAATAATGAATGATTTTGCTTGATTGTACTTGATTGACAGTACAGAATTTTTTGTGAGACTTTCCTGTGTTCATTTTATTTATTTATTTATTTTCTATTTATTTATTTATTTATTTATTTATTTATTTAGATTTATTTGACAGAAAAACACAGCAAGAGAGGGAACATGAGCAGGGGGAGTGAGAGAGGGAGAAGCAGGCCTCCCCCTGAGCAGGGAGCCTGATGCAGCGGATCCGGGGTCTCAGAGATCATGACCTGAACTGAAGGCAGTTGTTTAACCAACTGAGCCACCAGGCGCCCCTCCTGTGTTCATTTCTGATGTAATACAGCTGTCCCTTTAATTTGTCACTAGTATTTATTTCTACATAGTATTTTTTTAAAGTTTGTCAAAGAAGTAATAACAAAGATAAAATTAGATTAATTATTTTTTTAAAAGATTTTATTTATTTATTTGACAGAGAGAGATCACAAGTAGTCAGAGAGAGAGGAGGAAGCAGGCTCCCCGCTGAGCAGAGAGCCTGATGTGGGCCATGATCCCAGGATCCTGAGAACATGATCTGAGCTGAAGGCAGAGGCTTTAACCCACTGAGCCACCCAGGCGCCCAAAGTTAGGTTAATTATTAATTCAGGTGTTTATAGAGGCTGGTCAGAGAACAAAAATGGGAGAGGCAGGTTCACCAAGACTTTGTTGGGGGGCTGGAGGACGTAGTATAGTCCATTAATTATTGTATTTCAGAAGTCAGTGGCTAGCTATTTTTGGTCTTCTAATGGTACTTCATAATGGGTAAAACAAAATTAATTTTTAAATGCCTGCTGATTGTCCTCAGAAAAGTGTAAAATCTCAGGTATTTTTGGAATCCTGTCCTAGATTTTTATTTGGAAGCTTACTGCATTTTAGATATGCATACATATTAAATATAATTAAATTGTATAAATAAATTAATTAAGCTATTGGGAAATTGAATTTCACAATGGATCACTGGCTTCAAATTCAGAATTATACCTTGGGCTAAATTAAAAAGTAACCATTTAGTGTTTTGATGTTGCATTGTAAAACTTTCCTTACTATATACCAGCATGGCTGAATTCTAGAAGAGCGATCTCTGCAAAGTGTTACTTAAAAGAATGAAAAGTACAGGAGTTATTTTGTGAAAATAATACTTTTAAGTAATGAGTGTGTAGAGTTTGTTAACAATAATTAGTTACCTTTAAGAACCTCTTGGTTATCACAGTTAGCACATTTGCTTCTTTAAAAGTCAGTGTAGAGGATATTTTTGATAATTTCTGCAACTAAACTACAAACGTTAAAAATGAAGGAAAGAAAAAATAAAGAGGTATAAAGCATGGTGCCTATAAGTTGCTTTTTTTCCTTAGTTCAGCCTGATTACAATTGATCATTGGTCTGCTAGTGGGTCCAAAGGTGGATGATTGAGAGGGGTTATGCTTGAGGCAGGGGACAAGACCATGCACGGTTTCAGAAGTGATCCTTTTTTTTCTGCTGCAATGGTCCTATCCTCTATGACCTCCTGCAGTCCAAAGTCCTATAGACTTAAAGAATTCTCTTTTTTGAAATATTTTATTTATTTATATGACAGAGAAACACAATGAGAGAGGGAACACAAGCAGAGGGATTGAGAGAGGGAGGAGTAGGCTTCTCACCAAGCAGGGAACCCAATGTGGGGTTGGACTCCGGTATCATGACCTGAGCCGAAGGCAGATGCTTAATGACGGAGTCACCCAGGTGCCCCAACATGAAGAATTCTTAACAATAATGCTGCCACCAGAGTTGTTTAATGGTGGATGAACATCTCCCCCTCCTTGTCTGTAAAGATACATGGCCTTACCTGCAAAGAGTAGAGAGGGGAATTCATTTCATTATGGTTTTAGAGAAGTAATAAAACAAAAAAAATGATTAAAAACATTGTTCTTAATTCGCTCTCCTAAATTATTACAAAATACTGTATTTTGTTTCAATTCTTTTTGGAGACATTTCCAAGATGCTTAAGTCCCTAAAATATTAAAATATTAATTTTTGAATCTCACAGATTTTCTGAATTAGACTTATATTTATATATTTGAATGTAAACCAAAGTTAGGAGTGGAGTGGTGATATATAAATATCATATAGATATCTATAGGTATAGATGACATCAGAGGCTAGGGTTAAAAGAGTACATTCTAAAGTCCATGTGTAAGAGATGTGGGGTCAGTCACTTCATAAAATATCAGAGTTTTTGAACTCAGTAAATATTGAGTCAAAAGTTACAAAATGGACAAGAACCAGATGCTTGGAAGAACTCTTTCTAAGACAAAAATCTAACCACTCTCATAATTTCATAATTAAAAATCTATGATAGTTCTGTAGTTCCCCAAGATAAAACCTAAATTATCCAAAAATATTAAAAGCCTCTTAAAATTTCAACCTGATCTGTCTTACTGGCCTTAACTTTTGACACTCCCTCCCTTCTCTTCATTTCCGTGCCCTAAGTTTGCTCACACAATTCCCAGCCACACTAAGCCACCTGAAAAGTTTTTAGTATTCCCATGAATACCCATGCCTCCATATGTTTGCATGTGTGGTACACTACTCCTGGATAATTCTCTAACCTTGCTCACAGGAGTCATCTTTGGAGACTGGTTCAATATGGAACCTAATGCTAAACTTTCCGGAGTCATGTGGGCCAAGTTGGTCGGTCAGCCTTTGATGCTTTTGTAGCACTTTCTCCACATATCTACTACGTTGTTCACCACAGTGGGTTTTTTGTTTTTTTTTTTTTACTATTTATGTACGATTCTGTCTCCAATAAAGTATTCTCCTCCAATACTTTATGAATGTTTAAAATCTGAATCTGGAAGACAGTAAAACATCTGGGCTTATGATCTAAAAATCAGGACATAGATCCAAATTACAGGTTCAGGGCAAACTTTAGCTAACGGATGCTAAGCCTGCATTAAAAATATTCCTCTGGGAAATTTTAGACCTAATGAGAGTTATTTTAAATTCTAGTTACTGATTTCACTTCTTGGTCTTCCTAAGACCTGCAGATATCAGCAGAAATCCAGTTTCCCCAGACTAAGGGATGTGTGGCTAGACTGTAAAAGTTCATCCTAACTATCTGTAGCACATGCCCACTTGTAAGGGCACAGATCCCTAGACCCAAAACCTAAGAGAAATCACATTAACATTTTTAATGGAACCTGACTTACCACCAAGCTTAGGCACTGAAGATTTATTTGTATGAGGCTTTAAAAAGTAAAAAAATAAATAAATAAATAAATAAAAATTGGGGTACCTGGGTGGCTCAATCAGTTAAATGTCTGATTCTTGATTTTGGTTCAGGTCATGATCTCAAGGTTTGGAGATCAAGACCTGTGCCAGGCTCTGCACAGAGCATGGAATTTGGTTGGGATTCTCTCTTCCTCTCCCTCTGATCCTTCCAGCTTGTGTTCTCTCTCTCTCTTAAAAAAATAAATAAATGAATGAATGAATAAATAAATAATAAATAAGTCTCCATCTCTTTCTTAAATTCCTTCTTTATCACATATGAGGCTAAATAAAAGGGATTAAGAGTTACCTACTTTATTTTTAATGTTTAATTTTTTAAAATTTTTTTCAGTGTTCCAAGATTCATTGTTTATGCCTCACACCCAGTGTTCCATGCAATACGTGCTCTCAATACCCACCACCAGGCTCACCCATCCCCCCACCCCCTCCACTCCAAGACCCTCAGTTTGTTTCTGAGTTCTAAGTCTCTTATGTTTCGTCTCCCTCCCCGATTTACCGCACTTCCCATTTTCTTTCCTTCTCCTACCATCCTCTATATTACCCTTATGCTCCACAAGTAAGTGAAACCATATGATACTTGACTTTCTCTGCTTGGCTTATTTCACTCAGCATAATCTCTTCCAGTTCAGTCCATGTTGCTACACAAGTTGGATATTCATCCTTTCTGATGGAGGTATAATATTCCATTGTATATATGTACCACATCTTCTTTGTCTGTTCATCTGTTGAAGGGCATCTTGGCTCTTTCCACAGTTTGGTGATTGTGGCCATTGCTGTAATGAATATTGGGGTACATATGGCCCTTCTTTTCACTACATCCGTGTCTTTGGGGTAAATACCCAGTAGTGCAATTGCGGGGTCATATGGCAGCTCTATTTTTAATTTTTTAAGGAATCTCCACACTGCTTTCCAAAGTTGCTGCACCAACGTGCATTCCCACCAACAGTGTTGGAGAAGAGTTATCTACTTTTGAGCTGTCTTTTTTTTAGTTTTTTCGAGGGGGATGATAAAAGCATATAATCCATGAACTTATTGTATTGTTGTGCGAAGCTCAAATGAGAGGCATCATACCAGGTACAACAGAATCAAGAGTATCTTACTTCCATCATGGCTGTGTCTTTTTTTCAGTCATCATCTACTGTCTATCTAAATAGGAGGGTTTTGGGAAGGGGAATTTATGCTCTCTGTCTGGACCCTGCTAAGAATAGAGTGTGATCTTTTGGGTTAATGGACCCCCAAAATTTTATATTTTACAATCCCATTAGTAAAAAAATTCCATACATGGCTCTTGCCTGTTCATTTATTTATGTATAAATTATGTGGCTGAACTCCTTTATGTATAGCATTTCTAAAAGTGACCAGAGTAGATATAAGTTCATCACTCAAGTAGCCTTATAAGTTTGGATATTTTAGGTTGACATTTTGGCAAATGGGATTATCATTGTTTTGGTCTTGTAAGATGACTGAGAAAGAGGTTGGACTGGGAGTAGGGGTGTCTGCCTACTGTTGATATTCACCTGAGATTGTAGTATCACTAATCTCAACTTGTGTGAGTCTTCTGATTTATATGTCCATTTTATAATGGTTGATTGCTTTATGCTATATAATCAATGAATTAATATGACAGCAAATGTAAATTGTGTCATGTAGATTATATCATGATATGCTGAAAAAGAATGATAAGAGGGAAGGTAACTATCCCTTCATATGGTAGGACTTCCATTGTTTCCTCAGGATACCTCAGCTACTACATGGCAGCACACTTACTTTGATATGCGAACCAAGGAGGGCACCAATGTCAATCAGTATATTGATGGTTACTGAACTTTAACTGTTTTGATAAACATAACTATATATTAAAGTGCTAGTATTAATATTCCTGTGCCCCAATGAAGTAATCCTCTTGAACACATCCTGAGGAATATGTACCCAAATTTGGGGGCAACTACTCTGTGTTCTAGTGAATCAGACAAATCAGAACTGTGTTCTTCAATATAATTATTTGCAACACTTGAAGTTCTAGGAGAAATAAAACAATATATTTGTCCCAAAAGTAGGTGCAGACATAAGGGGTAGTTTGTTTTGTTGTTGTTGTTGTTGTTTGTTTGTTTTTAAGTGTATGACTCTGAATAAAATGCATAAATTTATGTTTCCATCTGTGGATTTTGGATCCTATATTTGTTAAAGATTTACTTATTTTTTTAAAATTTATTTATTTATTTGACAGAGAGAGAGATCACAAGTAGGCAGAGAGGCAGACAGAGAGAGAGGAGGAAGCAGGCTCCCTGTTGAGCAGAGAGCCCGCTGCGGGCCTCTATCCCAGGACCCTGAGATTATGACCTGAGTCGAAGGCAGAGGCTTTAACCCACTGAGCCATCCAGGCGCCCTAAAGACTTATTTATTTGAGAGAGAGAGAGAGAGAGAGAGAGCGAGCATGCCAGGGGAGGGGTAAAAGGAAAGGGAGAGATAGAATCCTCAAGCAGACTCCCCACTGAGAGCAGAGCCCAATGTGGGGCTCAGTCCCAGGACCCTGAGATCCCTCTCTGAGCTGGAATCAAGAGGCGGCCCCTTAACTGACTGAGCCCCCCAGGAGTCCCATTAGATCCTGCTTTTGAAAAGATAGACCATTTCCTTTCTAGCATGCTTCTCTTAAAGCACCTAGTTTGACCATCACTGCTTTAATCAGCATTATATTGTGACTTCTACTGTGTCCTCAATAAGTTGACAAGGATGAAATTTTGAAGAGTGCTATAGTTTTTAAAATATATTTACAAAACTGTAGCTGACTTGGATACTACAAACTGTGTATATTTATGATTCCAAAATATTTATAAAAGCTTTCCAAGGCTTCAGAAAGTAAATAAATATCACTTGCTTTGTGAGAGCAGACACTTACCTTCAGTGTTATGCAAGGCTCTAGGCCATAGTGGGCGACCTTTAAATGCTGGTTGAATAAAAGAAGGGGTATGTTGTGTTAACAAAGACTCATTTTGTAGAGTAAATTTGAAAAATCTATGGCAGTCTAAGGAAGAGTTATGCGATTAATTTTAGCTTAGGAAGGGTTAGCAAATTATGAGAGATCATTTTAGAATAATTGAGAAAATGAAGTCTGAAGGACAGAAATGTTTTTACACTCTGAAACAGTAAATAGAATTGTTCATTAAAACTGAACAAATGAAAACAAAAACCACATTCTGTGCAGTGTATGTGACATGGTAAGATTAATGCATCCTTTTAGAAAGGCTGAATAAATAGAAACACATATACTCTATTTTATACAGTAGAGGTGTCCTGGGAAATTTTCAGGTAAATCAAACTGTTACTTATACTGTTCTTTCAAAGCATTACCATATTTTATAAACGTTTTAAATAAATACTTTATTTATTTGTTTGTCAGAGAGAAAGAGAGCACAAGCAGGGGGAGCAGCAGGCAGGAGAGGGAAAAACAGACTTACCATTGAGCAGAGAGCCCAATGCAGGACTTGATCCCAGGACCCTGGAATCATGAGCTGAAGGCAGATGCTTAACTGACTGAGCCACCCAGGCGTTTCATATTTTGTAAACTTTTAAAATTAGAGTTACTTTCTGAAGTTAGATGAAAAGTGTGTTTGTGTGGTCAGAGGATAGTGGCGGTGATGGGAATAAAAGGGGGGAATTTGGGGGTCTTGTTTTCAGTCTATTACTAGTAAGGGCATCTCAGAGCTTCTCAGAGCCTTGAGATGATAAAGCATAGATCTCCTTGTAAGTTAAACAACTTAACAGTGCTTTTCACATATTCATCCAGCATTCATACATACATGCAATTACACATTCCCTTGTCCAGCATTTATTGTGCCTCTTCTATGTTATAGACACTACGTTAGACTCTTCGGCAGTCAGAGAAGTTAGGTAGAATCTCCTGACCTAATAGGACTGTGATCAACATGTGGTGGGATCAGTTACAGAACCTTGTTCTGTTTTGTTTTGTTAGAGTCACTTGAGTCTCTAATCAACTCAATCATTTTTTTTAGAAATTAACTGCAATAGGTCACCTGGGTGGCTCAGTCGTTAAGCGGCTGCCTTCAGCTCAGGTCATGATCCCGGAGTCCTGCGTTCAAACTCCACATTGGGCTCCCTGCTCAGTGAGAAGCCTGCTTCTCCCTCTCTCTCTCTCTTCTGGCTTGTATTCCCTCTCTAGCTGTGTTTTGCTCTGTCCAATAAATAAATAAAATCTTAAAAAAAAGAAATTAACTGCAATAGAAAATATCTTTTTCTTTTTTTCTTTCTTTTTTTTAAAGATTTTATTTATTTGACAGAAAGAAACACAGCCATAGAGGGAACACAAGCATGGGGAGTGAGAGAGGGAGAAGCAGGCTTCCCGCCGAGCAGGGAGCCCGATGTGGGCCTCGATTCGGGAACTCCGGGATCATGACCTGAGCTGAAGGCAGTCGCTTAACCAACTGAGCCACCCAGGCGCCCCGAAAATATCTTTTTCAAGTCAATTATAACTGTTGAGTAAGCTTTGGACTTTGGGTGATTATGATGTGTCAGTGCAGATTCATCTTTGATAACAAATGTACCATTCTGATGAGTGATGGTGATAATGGAGTTGGTTCTTCTTCTGGGGGAAGCGGTAAGAATATGGAAAATCTCTGTTACCTCCCTTTCAATTTTGTTGTAAACCTAAAACTTCTCTAAAAAAATAAAGCCTTTTTAAAAAGTGATTTACAAAAGGTTTATTGGTAAGTAAAAGTGTATAAGCAAACATCTTATTTGTTTTGTACTTTCGGCTCTACAGATAGCAGATATCTAATGCATTGACATCCATAGTGATATCTTTTTGCCATTGACCTTCAAACAGCCTCAATGTATTTCCTCAAGTTCCTCATTAAATTATATTATATGTAGGAGAAATGCAGATCAGACCAAAATGGTTTGAGGGTTTACTGTGTTCTTGTCTGCTAAATTTTCACTAGCATTATTGTATATGAGGAAGTTCTACTTGATGCGATATTTCCATATTTCAGCCAGAGTTTCTTAAATTTTTCAGTTCTCATAAAATGCAGTTTGAGTCTTTATGCATTATGTATGATTCTTTATGACATCTAATCCCCCCTTTTCACCCTAGAGTATAACTATAAATAGCCATAACATTTAGCCCTGGCTATTGAACAAGCATGAGGAAAATTTAGATCCAAATGGGAGTCATTGCTTCGTATTTCATGATTCGATGTGCAAACCATGTTTTAAAATGACTTTTTATTATTATAAACATGCTTCTTTTTGCCTAATTGTGACATCCTCAAGAACAATTATTGCCAATTGAGTTCATGGCACTTTAGAATAAGTAACTCCTATGGTTTGAAATGAGTGAAACAATAATTATATTGTAATTAGGGTATTAAAAAATCTTTTTTGTTAAATTTCTAGCTCAGCCATTATTGATGGTCATGTGGGGGGCTTCCAATGATTTATTATTAAAGCTAAATAAAAATTTAGTTTGCTGTTTAAAAGTCAGAAAAATAGGAACTAGTTATATTGGTATTCTTTTTTTTTATTGGTATTCTAAAGATACTATTAGAACAAAATTAAGTTTTTTTGGGGGAGGAGGGCCAGAGAATATTTAAACCTGACCATGCAAATACTAGGACCCTTTCCATTTTTTTGTATATTTCCATTGCTTTGAGAAATTTAAATGCATATTGGAAACAGTGACATCTGAAATCTTTGCACCTTGCACTGGTGTAGAGAGTGAAATACAAATAGGGTGAGTCTAAGGCTTAAATAAGAAAACATATGAAGGCGTTCTGACTTCAATAATCATTGATTGAATGAATGATTGCATAGTAAGAGAATATGGAAAGCTTTTAACTGTGCTGTGTGAGGTTAATTAATAGTGGGAGACCAAGGAAGGGTCGAAATCAGTGATAACTGCAGTGACAGGCAAGATTTGGCTCCAACACTTCATTAAACTTCTATTTTTATGGGGATTTCTTCATTTCCACTGGAATGAACAAGTCAGTATGCATGACTTATTCTGCAGTGAACTTTGATGAATTTTTCTAAGTACATAAAAATGAGTTGCATCCTTCTCTTAATCCAAGAAACCCCCTATACCTACACTGATAAACCCTCTGATGCACATGTAAGAAGGCAGGATAATGGGCATGAAGGACAATCATCTATATGTATATATAAAATATATATTTTTGCTTGTCAGTAATAACTCTGAACTGCCTACAGCATTCATCGTGCCTCTTAAAAGTCAGGTATTGTATTGAATTCAAAAATTCTCTTATGCTGAGCAGGGAAAGGGGGAAAAAAAATCAAACACTTTCTGAATTGGGCCCAAATATCCAAGGTTAATTTTCTGAGAAAGCTGCAGTGGCTAGATAAGGCCATCCCCTGCAAATTAGTTTTGCCTGCCTGGATTACAGCTAAATTTATGCAGCTTGCCTTATCCTTTCGGAAGCGCCTCTGAAGTGTCGTAATTAACTGGCACACATAAAGTGAGCACATTTTCTGCTTGGTGGCGGCCATTCCTCATTTCATCTCCGTTCTAACCCAAATGGAAAGGTAGTTTCTTATTTTTACTGTTAAAAACACACATGAATGCACTTGTGTGTGCGTGAGCAAACACACAGACACAGTTTCGCATACTTTACTAGAAGTCTTGAAAACAATCATAAAACAGCTTCAGAACAGTTTGGAAAATTAAAGGGGGTCAAGAATGCTGCTGAGGGAGCAAAGAGAAATTATTTTTTAAAGATTTTATTTATTTATTTGACAGAGAGAAACACAGCAAGAGAGGGAACACAAGCGGTGGGGGGGCGGTGAGAGAGGGAGAAGCAGGCTTCCCGCCGAGCAGGGAGCCCGATGTGGGACTCGATCCCTGGTCTCCAGGATGATGACCTGAGCCGAAGGCAGTCGCTTAACCAACTGAGCCACCCAGGCGCCCCTGGAGAGAAATTTTTGCATAAAATTGAAATAAAAAGAAAAGCCACCTTAATTAAGTGGCTGGACTGTTTTGTTTTTTAACTAGAAAAATTGCATTTTAGGACATTTTGTGTATTTCTTGGTTATCTCAATGGAAACTCAAAAATTGCCAAGATATGGTGAAAATAAGCATGTTCATGATCGGTGTAGCCTTATTTTATATTTTCTATTGCTGTTTCTTTACAAATTTGTATGTTCCCCATGTCACCCTCCAATTTTTTGAGGTTAATACTTCCATTAAAACTTACGCAAAAAAGAAAAAAGAAAGCTCAGAGAAAACTGTCCTCAGAAATCTTTCTCAGAGATGTGGCTCCATCTTTCCATTCATATATATATATATATATAAAATTTTGGCCAAACAACTTATTTTTCCTCTGCACAGAGGGCTGAAGCAGTCAGTATTTACTGAATATCAATATAAGCCTTTGTCAGACCTGTCCCTGGAAACATATTTGACTCTGGTCAGCTCCTGGAAAATACTCCAGATATTTCAGTACTCCTCTTTAACACACTGCATTAAGGAGGTTTTGTTTTGTCTTTATTTTGAAAATAAAACACTGAATTTGCAGCCTACAAGCTGATCAAGAATTCTATAACGTCCAGGCTCATGGAGTGCCACAATGAGTATGACACCAGATCAGTCATAATCCTCGAAGAGCCAGGAGAGATTTTTTATCCTCCACCCCACACTCCAGTCCCAGATTTTCTTTGGCTTCAGTTCCTCATTGAGTCATTATAAGGATTAAATGAGTTAATACATATAAAATGTTTAGAACTGTGCCTGGCACTTAGCAAATGTTCAATAAATGTTAGCTGTTATTCTAGTCTCAGTAGGATGCAGCTCTAATGTGGGCTTCTGGCTGAGTTCTTACTCATTCACATAGCAGTTGATTTTTCTCCAATGAGCTTTTATTTTTAGCAGGTGAATCATATCAGAATTGCATTTTTTTTTCTTCTTGCAACTTCTTCCCTTCCTGAAAAAAGCAGAAAAAAACACTTTCTGCTTTTTCTGGTGACTTTTTCCTTCCAGTCTTCCTCTTTTTCTCACGGCAAATCCATGGCATCATATTTCATCCTCTTTCCAAGGTGTCGCCTGTGGGACTTTCTGGGTCTTTTCCTTATTCTTCTTTTTTTATTCTTACAGCACTTACTCCCTTTCATTCTCATTTCTAGAAATGTTTGTCTCTCTCAAGTAAATATTCACCAGAAATAGAACACCCCAAACTCTTTTCTCTTTTGTGTATGGGAAGAACCTGGTGATGCCCCAAAGAAGATGTTATTTGAATGCAGAAGTTATCTAATACAGTATAAAAGATATTTTCCTTCCTTGATTACTTTTTCTCATGGGAAAATTGTCATGCTGAGATTGCCTTTACATGAAACCGAATGTTCACTTTTTCAGCTCAATTGCAGGTTTAAAAGACGATCGACAGGGCACATGGGTGGCTCAGTCATTTAGGCAACTAACTCTTGATTTTGGCTCAGGTCATGGTCTCAGTGTCCTGGGATGGTGCCCCGCCTCAGGCTCCCCTCTCAGCAGAGTCTACTTGTCTCCCTCTTCCTGTGTGTTCTCTCTCTCTCTGTCTCTCTCAAATAAATAAATAAATCTTTGTTTATTTTGATTTTATTTTTTTAAAAGATTTTATTTATTTGACACAGAGAGAGAGATAGCTGAAAGAGGGGACACAGCAGGGGGAGTGGGTGAGGGAGAAGCAGGCTTCCTGCTGAGCAGGGAGTCCCATGTGGTGCTCAATCTCAGGACCCTGGGATCATGACCAGAGCCCAAGGCAGACGCTTAACAACTGAGCCAACCAGGTGCCCCAATAAATAAATCTTTATATATATATATAAAAAAGACAATGGACAATTTGTGAAAGTTATCACTTGGATCTCTAGATTGATTGTTCCAATTACTTTAAAAATACCTTCCAACTGATAGTGGATATAGGTTTGAGACTTTCCCAGGAAAGGGGACTACATTTATGTCCTTCCTCAGTGTATGGAGTGGGACCAGAGCTTTATCTTTGATGACTTAGAACTGAGAGAGAGATTCAGACAAAATGTTTCCCAGTGGGAAATATTAGACTTATTTAGGACATAGGAGCGTTGATCCTGGTTCTAGTCCAAGGCACTAACATGCTGTGTTTGGAAAGTAAATGTAATAGGATTACCTCTAAAGCTGAGGCTAATAGGCTGCTCACTTTGAGGAACCAAAAATGCCAGTCCAGAGGGTGGACTTCCAGTTACCTGGCTTAGACCTTGTTATTGAAGTAAGAGTGCTTGAATGACATGTTATAGTCATTCAAATGTTGAGTCAGGAGACGCCCATGGTCCTGAGATTAATACATTATTCAGTTCTTGTTGACTTAATTAAAACACTGATTCCCTGAGAAACCTATAGGATTCTGAGAACCCGAGTGTGGTTTATTTTTAATCAGGAGCCCAGGAGCCATATTTCAACTTCAGATTCTAGGAAGACCTGACCAGGTGAAGCGCAGTATCCGAGGGGCAGGAAAGGAGGTGGGTTAAAGTTGGTAACCCAGAGCTAATAATATACAAACTAAGTTATAGATGGAACTGGTCCTAGCACAGTCAGTGGCTGAAGCTAGAAGCCCTTCAGGAAATGATGTTTACAGCTGTGACTAGGACTGAGTAGGCCCTTCTGGAGTCTAAGTATGGGGGCCCTCCTGCAGCTATGCAAGCATCTGTCATTGAGGCAAAGTGAGGCAAGATCTATGGGACTGGGCAGAATGTAGTTGCATTGTCATTATCATGAAGCAACAAGAAACGATGTCATTGACAGAATTTTCTCTCTTCTCTTTCCTTTGGAAGGGATTGACTTCTTTTAGATTTAAGTATAAAACTTTAGTGGCTATATAATTTATTCCATTGAGAATGTAACATATTTATATGTTTTAAACAAGTGTGTGCTTTGTTGATCATAAAATAATACACATTCATTGTATAAAATTTGGAATATAAGATAGGAATTCAAAAAAATCTGTGATGTAATCTTGTAAAAATATATTTGATGCACTTTGCTGTACTTAAACTCTTACCACTTCAAATATTTAGTGTGTGGCTAAGCACCTAAGTTATTTTATGGCTATAATTGTTACTTGGGGCTATCATAGATATTTTACAACCTATGTCTAACTGTACTACACAGAGACCACACCAGATCTCACTTTACCTATTCTCATTTCAGACATCAAAAGCTAATGAAAGGAGGTCTTTAAATGCAACAGCTATGCATAGGCGGTCTTAGGTCTTAATGAGTCTCTTAGCACAGTGGAATGACTACACAGGTTGATCCATAGCAAGATTTAAGCAAAATACCTTAAATCAGTAATTACCCACAAATACTTAAGGAATACACAATATTCTTTCCCATTCACGGAGAGGTAGCTCTCTATGGCTTCCATCTGAAATTTTATAAACTCCTGAATGTAGGAATGAGTGGATGAATAATGAGTCAAAAGAAAACCCGAGGATATATCTAGAGCACTATATGATCTCTTGACTTGAATCAGGCTTTGAACTGAGCAGAAAAAGAAAGTATTTTGATCAAATTACTTTCATTTTAAGTCTCTCTATAATGTTTACTTCAAAGAGCTGTTATTACTTTTTTTTATATTTGAAAATATAGATTAAACTAATTTCTTAGAATTATGCTGCAAGCTTTCATGTGAGGTAAATCCTAACTTTGAATCTTAATGTAAAAATACATTTTAAAGTAAGTTTTTTATTTATATTTCTTGCTTTAAAAAAATGGTCGTTTTGGATGGACATGAGTGTTGGTGTCAGATTTTCTTATTTGTTAGATGTGACAGAACTCTCTCTGTTCACTGAAAATTCCCTTAAAATGACATCTCTGAAGACTAAGAACACATGTAAAGCTAACCAAAATTTTAGGTGGTTTATTTAAGGTATGTTCATTTTAATAAAACTGAGACTAACCTAAACCAGAAAACAAAGACCTATATTCTGAAAAACATGAAGCGGAAAGTCAGTTATTCATCGAAATAGCACAGGATTCATTGACTTTTAACAACAACAGAACAATAACAACAATAAGAATACCACCACCTTTGGAAAAGGTGAGAATTAACTTTCATGTTCTCTAGAATTAGATACAACTAACCTTAGTATACAGCCTCAGAAAAATAATAATGTTTAAAACAAAAGGCTTTCCAAAAGCTACTCATTCATTTTTTTCCTACTTACTTTTTAAAAATACTATTGCCTATATTGAAAATGTACAGCGTGATGATTTGATATACTATACATACAGAAGCCTACTCATTCTTAGCTTATACTTTCTAGACGTCTTGGATGTCACTCCCTATCCCTGTCCCTCTGCCTCCCGGCTGGAGATACAAGGCTCAGGCGACATTACTGCTTTTACACTGACATGAACGTTTGGTTCTTTTTCTGTAATAAGAAAGAAAATGAAAAACCACAATTTCCGCCCTCCCCTTGGATAGAGGAATAACTTCCCTTTCTCCCCGTGCACAGGTAATCCTAGGGCAAAACAGTGAGCCAGACTCCCCGCACTGGCAAGTGTTGCTCAGTACGGAGGGACTGGCAGCGCCCCGCCATGCCCCATGCCCTGTGCAGAGGATTCTTTTCAGGTTACCCTCAGCAGCTAAGCCCCCCAGCTTCCAGCAGCTGTTTCTTCAGTGGTGATCCTGGTTGCGAAACACTCCTGCCGGCAGAGGCTCTCATGACTGAGATCAGATTCAGCTTCTAGTGGTGGTTTTCCCCTTGGCAGGAGTTGAGGCAAGCAGGACCTTTGATCTAGGCTTCTGGGTCTTTCATCCATGGGACAATTTAGGATGATTAGAGTGATTCCCCTTGCATTTACCTTTATAGTCTCTCAGTACCCTCTGGCTAAGACCACTTCCCTGCAAGCTTGGGGAACAGGACTGTTTAGAGATGGAAAAATGAGGGGCAGCATCCCGACTCAGAGTCACCAAAAACCTTTGTTTGTGTCAGTTTCCAGAAACTGGGATTTGCTTTGGTTGTGACTTTATTACAGCCCTTCCCTCTGCCTTTCCTTGCACATAGATGATGCCTTGTTCTTGTTCCTGGTGCCCTGAGCTGTTGGTAGCCAGTCCAATGCTCCAGGACTTCCCTGTTCTTATCCTTCTCACAGGGTGAGGACTTCATTCTCTGATCCCTGGAACACAGGGAGAGTTCAGCCACGTGTTTGTTTCGGGCCTTCCCTGGGGGCGGTAGGTCCTGGTTCTGAACAGTTACTCCTCAAGGCTGCAGCACGTAGCAAGGGTCATGCCAAGCGTTCCAGTACGGTATCTTAGAGGCTGCTGTTTGGAACCCTAGTTCCAACACTACCCACCGGGTTTGCTTTATATTTGCATAACATAAGGATTCTTGGGCATTTTTCCCAGGAAGAGAGAACATGTTATTCTAAAGGTAAATTCCAGTCTCCCAATTTTCCAGATAGAAAATACCTGGAAGCTTTGTTTCAGTGTTAGCTGTGTTCTCCTAACTCTCCTTGTCCTTTCTGCTCTGAACTCTCAGCAACAAAGTAGTTTTCTCCAAGCCCTGGGTCTCGGGTGAGCATTCCATTCTTCTTCAAGAATGATGAGGAGGACAATGTCCTTCGCTCCTGGTGATGACTGTCTCTCTCTTGTTATGAACACTTTATCTCATTTAATTCTTTCAACATTCCCTAACATGAGGGCAAAGTAAGGTTCAGAGAGTCAGAACTCTTATATATATGGATTTGGAAAAATACTTCCATTTTTCTTTATATGCCTTTCTTCAGAGAGTTCTGGGTCAAAATGCAAATTAAATTCCTTGAGAATAATTCCTCAAGGTAAATATGCAAATGTGCTCTAATTATGGCCATGTATTACATATGAATATGCCCTTCCTCTTAACAAAATTGGTTTCTGTTATTAGATATTTCCATGTGTTAAATATTTATCATTGCTTTGATGAATTAACATGCTACAACAGATTATTGACCCTTTCTTTTACAATTTTTTTTTCCTCTAACTGCATAATCTGATCACTGTAACTGTATTTGGTTGAAAAGAACTTTGGGTTACATCCTAGGTATTAGTGTTGAAAACATTCACTAAGGCTATATTAGAACTGTTCACAAATGCATAAAACAGGAGATGAATACCTAAAAGATTATTCATGTCGGAATTAAAAAAAATTTAGTAATAATTGTAACAGTGGAGCTGCAACAGCCGAGGCTAAACCCAAAGGCAGGTTTAAAAAGTTGAAGATATTTGTGTTTATTTAGTCATGTTCTGTGTCATGAAGAGTTTCATGATATTTACTTTTAAGATTATTTTGCACATGTAGATAAGGGGACAAGGGCTAGATTTGGGGTATTTATAAATTAGGATAGTGAAGGCACTGAAAACTTCCAAGTAGAACTGTCTATTTCTTTGCTTCTTGATATCAACTGTATACTTCAGAAATGACTGCTTTAAAATATGTTATCTTTAAAAAGCAGACTTAGTGTGACAGTCCAGGTTCCTCAAATTCTTTAAGATTTGACTAATAATCGGTCTCTTTCAAAAAATCACTTTTGATTTAACTGAGAAATACCCAAGCTGTTACAGTGTGGTAGATTGTATCAAAAATGCATCTGTTAGTATTTCCGGTCCCACATACTCTTCTTGGCACTCTTCCATCAAGAGGCAGAGTCTGTTTCCATCTCTGTGAACTTAGGCAGGCCTGTGTGACTACCCTGACAAATAGAATGAGGTGGAAGGGAAGCTATCTGGTTTCCAAGGCTGGGTCATAAAAATGGGACAGCCTCTTCCTGCATCTCTTCCTCTTGTTAACAAGTCTGGCTAATCTGAAGGTACCATACTAGAGTTCCTGTGAAGAGAGCCTGTGGAGATGGAGAGAGGACACCTGAGGGGCCCCACCTGTACCAGCCTCCAGATGTTTGCTTTCTCTCTACACATTGAGCCTTAGGATGATTACATCCTCCTGCCTTCAAGTGGTCCCAGCTGATGCTAAGTGGATTAGAGATAACCTGATCAGATTCCAGATTTGTGAATAAAATAAATACTGCTGATGTTTTAGACCACTATGTTTTGGGGGTGGTTTGTTATGGGTTCAGAGATAACTGGAAAAAGCAATAACCCAAGTGACCATTTGCTACGTATTAAATGACACACTGTTAATACAAGCTATTTAGTTTCTGCCTGCTTATATTGGTTTCATGACTTGTTCATAACCATTAGGTAACAAATGCCCAGAGATACATTTTGCATGAAATCTATTTTGCATAAACCCTTTGTATTGGATATACTGCTAGGTATATGTTGGAAACTGGTGGCATAATTTGATGTAATATAGGGTTTGCCTGTATGGCTCCCTGTAACTTCATAACTTGATGATACATCTTTTTTACTTGTTTATTTTTATTTATTTATATATTTCTAAGTAAGCTCTATGCCCACCGTAGGGCTTGAACACAAGAGCCACACGCTCTACAGGCTGAGTCTGCCAGGCACCCCAATTATGTGGACGTCTTACTGGATTATTTTATTAGTTAGGGTGAATAGGGCTGCAAGTGACAAAAAGTTCAACTGAAAGTGGCCAAACCAAAAGAGATGTGTTATTAAATAAAAAGTTTAGTGGTAGATGCCCGCAGATTTGTCTCCATCAAACTCGACAAATTTGCTAGGCTTTACAGGCTTGCCTCCTCAAAGTTACAAGAGGTTTCTAAATATCCCAGCCAGCAGGAGAACCCCCAGTTAAAGAATGGTTTTCCTCTTGTGTATCTCTCTTATTTTTGGAGAAGACCTTCCGTTGCCCTGACGGTTTCCCTTCAGGGGCCATTGGTCAGTGTCGGTCTAATGATTTTGAAGTGATTTGCAAAATTAGGCAATGCCATGATAAATCTTGAGGGCTCTAGTAAATAATTTTTTTAAAGATTTTATTTATTTATTTGACAGAGAGAGAGAGATCACAAGTAGGCGGAGAGGCAGGCAGAGAGAAAGAGAGAGGAGGAAGCAGGTTCCCTGTGGAGCAGAGAGCCTGAAACAGGCCTCCATCCCAGGACCCTGAGATCATGACCTGAGTCGAAGGCAGAGGCTTTAACCCACTGAGCCACTGAGGTTCCCCCCAAAAATTTTATATCATAAAAGTGGTATGGTCCTAAAAGAGAAGATCAAATCATATCAAGTTTAATTATCGTTAGGATTAAACAGCCAGAATATGTTTATAATATAAGACCTAAAAATGCAAAATAAAATCACATCATTACTGTATCTGAATGGGACACATATTCTGCTGTCTCTGAGACACTAAGAACAACTGCTCTCTTAGTTATAAAATCCCTTTCTAGTTCACGAAGACCACCTTTTAGCTTATAAAGGATACTCTAGCAGGACCTATAAAAACAAAACAAAAAACCCCCCAAAACAATACAAAACATAAACCACAGTGATGCCAAAATATACAGTTGGTTAAGCAATTACAACTGATGGCAAAGTTATTACTCAAAATTGGCTGTTATGACATAACTATTACCTAAATAGTTAAGCATCTTTCAACCCTGGAGAGATTGAGAATTCAGCATCAAAAAGTTTAAGATAATCAAACCATGGGGTTAAAGAATTGATGTTTTATGTAACTGTAATTTTTAAGAAATCGGCTCCAGTAGACTTAGACTTAGAAGTTGGCTTGGTTTTTCCCATTTAAAATATAAAATTAAGTTATCAATTTTGATCTGTGTTTTACATTAAAATCTTATTAAGTTTGCATACAATGTTGAAACATTTTTGACAACATAAGATTCGTCATACTAATAATAAATTAATTAAATATAAAAGAGTTAATTTTGAACTCAAGTTTGCATTAAGTAAAATAATTTAAGTCCTTTCATATTTGAATGCATTTAATTCATAAATATAGATTAAAATGTTTGAAGTTGTTTAAATTTGTAAATGATGTGAAACATTAATCAAATGGCCTTTAAAACCAATTATTAAGACTTGGTAGATTATTAGTAGAATTATAATAAATCTATAAGCTGAAAGCGTGGAGACTGGTTTTTATAAATATGTGACCTTAATAAGATGAATTTAAAATTTTTTAAATCAGGGGTACCTGGGTGGTTTGGTCAATTAGGTGTCTGACACTTGGTTTCAGCTCAGGCCCTGATCTCATGACTATGGGAACAAGCCTTGCATCAGGCTCTGTGTTCATGGGAAGTCTGCTTAAGACTCTCTTTCTCTCTCTTTCTCTCCAGCTTCCCCCACTCTCTCTTCCAAATAAATAAATAAATATTAAAAAATTAAAATAAATGTATGAATAATTTTTTTTCTGACCACAAAAATTGCCTTCAAGTTGCCTTTCACCAAGAAATTCATAGCTAACACAAGACTTATTTATGTTCATTCCTAAACCAATCGCTGGCAAGTATCATGTGTCCACAGTGATTCATTCAAACATCATTTTATCATAGGGGTCTCTCCTAAGCTTCTGTTTTCAGAGCTCATCTTTTTTTTTTTTAAAGATAGGTTTGTTTGTTTATTTATTTATTTATTTATTTATTGGACAGAGAGAGAGATCACAAGTAGGCAGAGAGGCAAGCAGAGAGACAGGAGGAAGCAGGCTCCCTGGTGGGCAGAGAGCCCGATGCAGGCCTTGATCCTAGAACCTTGAGATCATGACCTGAGCCGAAGGCAGAGGTTTTAACCCACTGAGCCACCTAGGCACTCCAGAGCTCATCTTAACAAAATCAGAGCATCCATCATAAACAGAACTTCCTGCCTTGTACGTTAGAGGTAAATATCTTACTTAATGAAATTCTTAATTTTTGTTTTGGGGATGAACACTGTGATCTTTTTGTAGATCCATGTTTACTTTTTTGAATAAATGTAACTCATTGATAATTCCTGAGTGCTTTAGTGAGTTACTGTGATTTCCAATTATATCATATTATTCTTTTTGTTTTTTTAAAGATTTTATTTATTTCTTTGACAGAGAGAGGGAACACAAGCAGGGGGACTGAGAGAGGGAGAAGCAGGCTTCCCGCTGAGCAGGGAGCCCGATGTGTGGCTCTTGATCCCGGGTCTCCGGGATCATGACCTGAGCCGAAAGCAGTCGCCTAACCAACTGAGCCACCCAGGCGCCCCGCATGTTATTCTTTTTAAATAGCTGTTTTGAAGTTTGCTTATTTAGATCCTAAAGGTTTTTGTTTTTTCCTTCAGCTTGCTGAACATATGAGATTTCATCTTCCCTGACTATCACAAGGATTCCTTCCCTGGTGATCCTGAGGGAAATCGGGAAAATAATTTTAGAAATATGCCAATGTAAAAGACAAGCTCTAATTCTGATGACTTATGAAACTGAAATGTGGGGGTCGTCAGCCCTTGGCTGGTAAACTCTTTCCTTCTTCCTTTCTCTAATATATTTCTTATAAATGGCAAAATATTGTCTCTAAATTCTGAGTCTGTAGTCTTCTACAACAAGATAGAGCAAATCCCAGGTTTTGCTGGAAAGGAAAATGGAGAGCATCGGAGAAGAAGGTGATTGGTTAGGCTGCCATAGTGTCTGTCCTTATCTTTCAAACAGATAAGCTCTAATCTTTTGACATAGTTTATTTGACTGCAAATATATAAGTTTTGATGATATCCTTTTATCAGTATTAACAGTTAAGGAACCTAAATTTCTGTTTCTTAAAAGAAGTTCTAAATGATGTTTTATAATAAACATTTATACTATGAGAATAAGATCATTCAGATATTTAATTATTTTTAATGGAGCAACTAAAACAGACAATACATTTTAGGAAAAAATTGATGCTCAAGTATTTATTGATAGAATCACTTAGATATGATAAATGAGAAATACATTAAAAATAAACACAGAATGTAAAGAGATCCACAGGCTAATTAATGGTGTAATTTAGACTAAAATAATTTACTTCTTTTGTATTATTCAACCATCAAGCTAATAAATTTTTCTTCAGTGCCTACATATGCAAAGCACAAAAAATATAATTAAAATTTTATGTTCTAAATGGGATAGAGACTGTATGAATTTAAGAAGATTCACAATATGAGAGTGAATGTGATAATTGTTACCTTAGTTGTCTGAGCACATAGTGCATAGGAATTCTGGGAAAGGAAAACAATTTCAGCTGAAGTGATTAAAGATGTCTTATAGTCTAAACCTCTCTCCTAAGTTTTGGATTACTTAGTAACTGCCTACTAGACATATCCATTTGGATTTTGGATCAGTTAGTTAACTACTGGCTTAAAAGTTGTAAAACAGACAACCCAGATCTGGGTAATTTAAAACTTAGAACAATCAACATTTAATGATCTATACATACAGTGCATGGTATCTAGCAATCAATGTTTTTACTTTTCAAATGAATGAATAATAAGTGAATAGTGGATAAATGAAGAGGGTATTGGATTTGAATGAATTTTGAAGGATGCTAGGATTAGGAATTGTTGAAAAGTCACCCAAATTAAAGAACATAATTGTAAAGCTAAAACATGCAAAGCATATTATGGGTTACAGTGAATGGGCTAATTTGCCTAGAATGCAGCATTGAAAAATAGGGAGAGATAAGTAAAAATCAAGTTGAGGTCCCGTTGAGATGCTTGGACTCAGTTGGTGAACAGCTGAAAAATTTAGAATGACAGTTCCTGATAAAATTGTATGGTATGAAAGTTATTCTGGCAGAGGTATGAAATATGGATTTAAGGGGTAAATTCAGTTGTGAAGGTAGCTAAATAGACCAAGAAAAAGATGATGGGGATCTGAATTAAGATGGTGGCTATAAAATGAGAAAGGCATGTGTAAGTGAAATGTAATGGAAAATTGAGTCTCAACACATTATCCCAGAGTTTTAGTAGGGGTCAAATATACATGAAACTTTGACCTGGCATGGTAAGAAGGATGTTACTACAAGGAAAGTAGGAGTGTCATTTGTGTCAGATAAGACTGTTATAGGTTCAGACATAAAGCACTTGGATTTGACAATAGTAGTTGTAGTACGTAGCTTCTTGATGGCACCTAATAATCCTCACCTCCAGTGTTTCACACCCATGAGTAATCTCTCCTTGAGTGTGGGCTCAGTTTAGTGAACTTTTCCTAATGAATCCAATAGAGCAGAAGAAGGCGGTCACTTAAAAGTTTAGGTTATAAAACAAAATGAAACAAAACAATTTCAGCTTCTATTTTGGTGCTCTCTCTTGCTCTCAGATTGTTTGCCCTGGGAAAGCTAGCTGCCATGGAGACCATGTTTAGCAAGGGACAGATACATGCCAACAATTACACAAGTGAACTTGGAAGTGCAATACCCTCCTTCTCCAGGTGAGCGTTTCAGGTAAGATCAGAGCTTTAGCTGACATAGTTTAGCTTGAATACTGCCTCATGAGAGATCTTGAGCCAGAGGTACCCAGACATGCCAAATACAGATTTCTGACACACAGAAACTGTGAAGTGATACATGCTTGTTGTTCTAAGTTGCAAAGTTTTAGGGTAAATGGCTCTACAGTAATCAATAACTAATACAGTATTCTATCCCAATGGTACTGCTCATGTGGTTGGGAATGAATTTATTCATGGTTTTGAAATTAAATGCTTTGAAATGTTGGTAAATATATATAACAAGAATGGAGCCACAGGGATAATGTATTTAAGACAGAATTCAAGGAAAAAGGCAGTGTCAAAGATGATATGGTCAATAATGGCAAGTGATAAAAATAGGTAAACTAATTGAATTTTCCTTCAGATTGTCCAAATGATGCATTTATGGGGGCGACTGAGGCAATTGAACAAAATGAGAGGTTCTCCAATCAATCATCATACATGGTTGATTTCATTCAAAACACAGAAGTCCAAATATTAGCAAACTAACATGAATGTAAATATTACCTCCACGAAAAGCTGGCATAATACATCTAATTTAGGTTGGTAGCTCCATTGTGCTATATTAGTAATATGAAATTTAACTATATGAATTATAGATTTATTGAAAGGAGTATTGTTCACCAAGTATCATAAAAGACGGTTAATGTGTGTTTTGTGAAAACAGATCATCTGTTACATGAGTGAAGGATTGATTATTTTGTGGAATGGTTCTAATTTTCTTCTCACTGATCATAAATAGTATCCTATTAGACCTAAAAAACCTCTCCAATTGGTCTCTGATATGAATTAAGCTCCATTCTGTTGAGAGCTCAGTGGAAATTCATGAACTTGAGTTAGAGCTAACTGTCCTAAGCTTCAGAGACAATGACTCTGTGGTAGCAATTTAAACAATGCCTTTTGAATGTCGGTTTATTAATAATCACAATTCTTTTAATTCTACATAATATTTTAAAGACTCACCCATGGGGTTCCATAAAACCACAGAGCTAATCTAAGGCTTAAATCCATTAAGTCAGTCATTTTCATCTTTTGTCTCCATATATTTTATGTAAACACTACTCTTTTGGTTGATGTGTTTCCTTCTCGCAGATATCCATGAACTCTGTGCAAGACTTAATTAACATTAAGTGTGAAAGGATTATACTTTTCATTTCATGCTGATTTGCTCAAATAACAAACACCACTGGGTGCTTTTGTGTAAGGAAATTTTTTTTTTGATTTTTTGGTAATCTAAAATTGTAACATCATTTTAATCTGTTAAAGTTTTATACTGAGAGATTAATAAAATATAAACTTGAATCAAATAAAACAAGCTAAGGGAAAACTTTAGTTGGCTATATTAAACCATAAAGGGAAAATTTCCCCCATGTTTAAATGCTGAATAAAAACTCCTGTGTACCAATGATACGGATTTCAGCAAGTAGAAGCTGACAATCATGAATCTTTGAAATACTTGAAGTTACCCCTCTCAGATCATGGCTGCATGTGTAGCACATGGTTGAGAATTTTCTGTTAATTTTCATTATGAGACAGCTTATGAATTTGGTATTAAAACGTCAAAATTAAGAGAATATATTTCAATTCCCATCCACCAATCGACTAAATATATTGAAAACTGTCCAATCATTTCAAATCACTTGAAAGCAAAATCTTTTAGTTTTTGGTGTTTGTTTGTTTGTTTTTATTGTTGTTTTTGAGAAAGAGAGAGTCTGTGAGTGGGTGGGGAGGAGCAGTGGAAGAGGAAGAGAGAGAATCTGAAGCAGGCTTCATGCTCAGCCGGGGGTGATCTTAGTTCAATCACGACATGAGAAGAAATCAAGAGTCGGATGCTTACTGGACTGAGACACCAAGGCGCCCCCAAACCTGTTAGTTTTAGTAAACATTATTTCTTTTTAAAAACTGTCTGAATTTAAGTCAAAAGTTTTAATACTTTTTTTAGATAAGTACATCAATACCTCATTTTTCTTTATCAATCTTTTCACCTAGAGTAGGGAAAAAGAAACACCCAACACACCAACACTGGTTTAAGTCAATAGGTAGTTATTGAATCAGGAGAGTGAGGTTCTAGTCTCATGGAATCGAAGAATTAATCTTGCTGACAAAGGAGAATGAGTAGAGCAATAGAGCTTTATTAAGTGAGAATACAGAAAAAGCTCTCAGGTGGGAGAGGGTTTGCTCCTGAGAGCTTTTAGGGTTGGTCTTTTATAGAAAGTAAACCAGGGAACTTAAATCTTTTTAACAACCCTGTTGATAGCACCATTGAGTAAGGATTAGTGATAACACCTTCAATGACTTACTTCCTTTTTAGGGTCCAATAATTATTTGTTGGTCACCCTAAGCTGTTAAAACAAGACCCCACCTCTGACACTTAGGACAGGATGGTATGATTTGTTTCCTTATCTCTGGTTTCCTTCCAGCTCCACATTTTTGGGATTTTTGTGAGCCTGATCCAGTAATCCCCTACCTATCTCTCCCTACCTAGCTCCACCTGTCCCTTACTCCTGATTCTTAACTTATTTACTTTCTGATTCTACAACTTCTGACACTATGATTAGGTGAGACGCGTTTCTTCCTTATGTAAATCAAAATCCTCTCTAGATACTGGTATAAACCGATAGAGATGAATAATAATCAAGTCTTGAAATAAATATGGAAACAATATAAAAATTATTTTCCTATTACCTATTTGAAATCATTAAAGGAAAAGTGGTCATGAGGCACAACTTGAAAGTGAGAGAGTTAGAGTCTTTAAATGGATAAAATAATCTAAGTATTAAAGTTTAAAAGAAAAAAAAGATTGATCATGCTAGAATGTGGATAGTCAGGGCCACTACCAATGTGTCTTCTTTGTGCAAATTAGGAAAAGACACTCCCTTTTGGCAGATTAGTCCCAAGGGCTTATGGTTTGAAAACCTGATGATACCTTTGTGTAAATTAAAACAAAACAAAACAAAAAAAGTGCCTTTTCCCACAGGCAGATGAAGTTCCTTGCCAGGATACATGGTTTGGCAAGAAGATTGTAGACTAAATTATAGTCCCTATCCCTATTCCCTCCATGGCCAAGGACACTTGATGGCCAATACTTGGTGTGACCATTTATGGTGGTCTGGTGGATGGTAGAGGAGTTTCATTTTAGAGGGAAAGAAGAGTTATTAGGAAGATACTTTTTTTATACTTTAAATTTATTTTATTTTTTCAGTTTTCCAAGATTCATTGCCCATGCCCCACACCCAGTGCTCCATGCAATATGTGCCCTCAGTACCCACCACCAGGCTCTCCCATCCCCCACCCCTCCCTCCAAGTCCCTCAGTTTGTTTCTGTGTCCAAAGTCTCTCATGTTTCGTTTCTCTCCCTGAATTACCCTACTTCCCATTTCCTTTCCTTCTCCTACCATCCTCTATATTACCTCTCATGCACCACAAGTAAGTGAAACCATGTGATACTTGACTTTTTCTACTTGGCTTATTTCACTCAGCATAATCTCTTCCAAACCAGTCCATGTTGCTACAAAAGTTGGATATTTATCCTTTCCGATGGAGGTGTAGTACTCCATTGTATATATGTGCCACATCTTTATCCATTCATCTGTTGAAGGGCCCCTTGGCTCTTTCCACAGTTTGGCGATTGTGGCCATTGCTGCTATGAACATTGGGGTACATATGGCCCTTCTTTTCACTACATCTGCATCTTTGGGGTAACTTCCCAGTAGTGCAATTGCAGGGTCATTGGGTAGTTCTATTTTTAATTTTTTAAGGATTCTCCACACTGTTTTCCAAAGCGGCTGCACCAACTTGCATTCCCACCAATAGTGTAAGAGAGTTCCCCTTTCTCTGCAGCCTCTCCAACACTTGTTGTTTCCTGTCTTATTAATTTTGGCCATTAGCTTGGCAATGACTGGTCTAAGTAAGGTGGTATCTCAGTGTAGTTTTGATTTGAATTTCCCTGATAGCTAGTGACAATGAACATGTTTTCATGTGTCTCTTAGGTGTTTGTATATCTTCTATGGAGAGGTGCCTCTTGATGTCTCTTGCCCATTTTTTGATGTGTTCATCTTCTTTTTGGATGTTGAGTTTGAGGAGTTCTTTATAGATCTTGGATACCAGCCCTTTGTCTGTAATGTCATTTGCAAATATCCTCTCCCATTCTTGGGTTGCCTGTTTTTTTTTTTTTTGTGGACTGTTTCCTTTGCTGTGCAGAAGCTTTTTAATTCGATGAAGTCCCAAAAGTTCATTTTCGCTTTTGTCTCCTTTGCCTTTAGAGACGTGTCTTGAAAGAAGTTTGCTGTGACCAATATCGAAGAGGTTACTGCCTATGTTCTTTTCCAGGATTTTGATGGATTCCTGCCTCATATTGAGGTCTTTCATCCATTTTGAGTTTTCCTTTGTGTGTGGTGTAAGAGAATGGTCTAGTTTCATTCTTCTATATGTAGCTGTCCAATTTCCCAGCACCATTTATTGAAGAGACTGTCTTTTTTCCACTGGATATTTTTTCCTGCTTTGTCGAAGATGATTTGACCATAGATTTGTGGGTCCATAGCTAGACTCTCCACTCTGTTCCATTGGTCTATTTCTCTATTTTTGTGCCAATACCATGCTGTCTTGGTGATCACAGCTTTGTAATAAAGCCTGAAGTCAGGTAATGTGATGCCCCCAGCTTTGTTTTTCTTCTTCAGCAATTCCATAGCGATTTGGGATCTTTTTGGTTCCATATAAATTTTAGGATTGTTTGTTCCAATGCTTTGAAGAATGCTGGTGGAATTTTGATCGGAGTGGCTTTGAAAGTATAGATTGCTCTGGGCAGTATAGACATTTTAACAATGTTTTTTCTTCTGATCCATGAGGATGGATTGCTCTTCCATCTTTTTGTGTCTTCTTCAATTTCTTTCATAAGTGTCCTGTAGTTCTTCAAGTACAGATCCTTGACTTCTTTCGTTAGGATTATTCCTAAGTATCTTATGGTTTTTGGCGCTATAGTAAACGGAATCGATTCTCTGATTTCCCTTTCTATATTTCATTGTTAGTGTATAAGAATGCAACTCATTTCTGTGCATTGATTTTGTATCCTGCCACATTACCAAATTGTTGTATGAGTTCTAGTAGTTTGGGGTAGAGTCTTTTGGGTTTTCCACATAGAATATCACATCATCTGCAAAGAGAGAGAGCTTGACTTCTTCTTTGCCAAGCTGAATACCTTTTATTTCTTTTTGTTGTCTGATTGCTGATTGTAGGACTTCCAACACTCTGTTGAACAGTAGTGGTGGGAGTGGGCATCCTTCTTTTTTTCCTGATCTCAGAGAGAAGGCTGTTACTTTTTCCCTGTTGAGAATGATATTTGCTGTGGGTTTTTTGTAGATAGATTTTATGAGGTTGAGGAATGTTCCCCCTATCCCTATACTTTGAAGAGTTTTGATCAGGAACGGATGTTGTATTTTGTCAAAAGCCTTTTCTGAATCAATTGAGAGTACCATGTGGTTCTTCTCTCTTCTCTTATTAATTTGTTCTATCATGTTGATTGTTTTGTGAGTGTTGAACCACCCTTGCATCCCTGGGATAAATCTCACCTGGTCATGGTGGATAATCTTTTTAATGTATTGTTGAATCCTGTTAGCAAGGATCTTGTTGAGAATCTTGGCATCCACATTCATTAGAGATATTGGTCTGAAGTTCTCCTTTTTAATGTGGTCTCTGTCTGGTTTGGGGATTAGAATAATGCTGGCTTCATAGAAAGAGTCTGGACGTTTTCCTTCTGTTTCTATGTTTTGAAAGAGCTTCAGGAGAATAGGTGTTATTTATTCTTTGATTGTTTGGTAGAATTCCCCAGGGAATCTGTCTGGGCCTGGACTGTTGTTTTTGGGGAGGTTTTTGATCACTGCTTCAATCTCATTACTAGATATAGGTCTGTTTTGATTGTCAATGTCTTCCTGTTTCAGTCTTGGGATTTTATTGGTTTCTAGGAATGTATCCATATCTTCTAGGTTTATTGGCATATAATTGTTGATAGTAACTTCTGATGATTGTTTCTATTTCCTTAGTGTTAGTCATGATCTTTCCCCTTTTATTCATACTTTTATTAATTTGGGCCTTCTCCCTTTTCTTTTGGATTAGTTTGGCCAATGGTTTATCGATCTTATTGATTCTTTCAAAGAACCAGCTTCTAGTTTCGTTGATGCGTTCTACTGTATCTCTAGTTTCTGGTTCATTCAACTCTGCTCTAATCCTAATTATTTCCTGCCTTGTGTGGGGGGTTGGTTTAATTTTTTGTTGATTTTCCAGTTCTTTAAGGTGTAATGAGAGTTGGTGTATTCGGGATTTTTCAATTTTTTTGAGTGAGGCTTGGATGGCTATGAATTTCCCCCTTAGGACGGCCTTTGCCATATCCCATAGGTTTTGGATCGATGTATCTTCATTCTCATTGGTTTCCATGAAGTGTTTCAGTTCTTCTTTGATTTCCCGGTTGATCCACAGAGTCTTGAACAGGATCGTCTTTAGCTTCCAAGTGTTTGATTTTCTTCCAAAGTTTTTATTGTGATTAAGTTCCAGTTTCACAGCATTGTTGTCAGAGAATATGCCGGGAATAATCTCAGTCTTCTGCTATCAGTTGAGCCCTGATTTGTGACCTAGTAGGTGGTCTATTCTGGAGAAAGTTGCATGTGCAGTCGAGAAGAATGCGTATTCTGCTGTTTTAGGGTGGAATGTTCTGAATATATCCATGAGATCCATCTGGTCCAATGTGTCATTCAAGGCTCTTGATTCTTTGCTGATTTTCTGTTTAGATGATCTGTCCATTGCTGAGAGTGGTGTGTTAAGATCTCCTACAATTAATGTGTTCATATCAATATGACTCTTTATTCTGCTTAACAGTTAGCTTATGTAATTGGCTGCTCCCATGTTGGGAGCATAAATATTTATAATAGTTAGATATTCTTGGTGTATAGACCCTTTGATAATGATGTAGTGTCCTTCTGTGTCTCTGACTACAGTCTTTAGGTTAAAATCCAATTTGTCTGATATGAGAATTGCTACCCTGACTTACTTTTGAGGTCCATTGGCATGAAAAATGGTCTTCCATCCCCTCACTTTCAATCTGGAAGTGTCTTTAGATTCAAAATGTGTCTCTTGTAAACAGCATATGGACAGTCCTGTCGTTTTATCCAGTCTGCAACCCTGTGCCTTTTTATTGGAGCATTTAGGCCATTCACATTGAGAGTGATTATTGATAGACACATTTTTATTGACATCATGTTGCCTGTGAAGTTCATGTTTCTATAGATTACCTCTGTAAATTTCTGTTCTGTGTCACTCATGGGTTCATTTCTCTTTTATACAGCTCCCCCCCTCCCCCCACTTAATATTTCTTGTAGTGCTGGCTTGGTGGTTGCATAATCTTTTAGACCTTGGTGGTCCTGGAAGCTCTTTATTTCTCCTTCCATTCTGAACGTCAACCTTGCTGGGTACATTATCCTTGGTTGCATATTTTTGTCATGTAATTTCCTGAATATGTCTTGACAGCCCTTTCTGGCTTGCCAGGTGTCTGTGGAAAGGTTTGACGTTATTCTGATGGTCCTCCCTCTATAGGTAAGGGATAGCTTCCCCCTAGCTACCCATAAGACATATTCTTTGGTTTTATGATTCACGAATTTCACAATTATGTACCTGGAGGTTTTTCTGGCCTCATTGATCTTGGGGGGTATCCTCTTTGCCTCTAGGATATGAATATTTGTTTCATTCCCCAGATTAGGAAAATTTTCATCCATGATTTCTTCAACTATATCTTCTAGGCTTCTCTCTCTCTCTCAACTCCTTTTGGGATTCCAATAATTCTGATATTGGAATATTTCATGGCATCATTTATTTCCCTTATTCTGTTTTCATGTGATTTTAGCTGTTTGCTCTAAGACTTCTCTTGCTCCTCCTTCTTAATCCATCTGTCTTCTAAATCACTAATATGATCTTCAGCTTCACTTACTCTAGCTGTTAGTGTATTTAAGTTAGATTGAATCTCATTAATAGCCTTTCTAGCCTCAGCTTTCACTTCTGTTATTAGGGCTTCCATTTTGAGACTAATGTTCTTTTCCAGATTAGCTATTGCTTAGGCTATTGCTGCCCTGAATTCTATTTCTGTCATATTGTTTATGTTCATTTCCAGTAATTCTGTGACCGGGGTTGCAGTCTCAGGGTTCTTCTTCTGTTGGTTGTTCCTCCTCTGAGTCATTGTAGTGAGGAATGGTTGAGGTGTTGCATAGCTAAATATATCAACCACTCTCCAGGTGAATTGGTCACTGGAAGGTTTTGTAGCAATCAGAATTCACCACTGAAAAGGAAGAAGAAAAAAAAAAAGAGAGAGAAGGTGAGAAAGGAAGCAAGAAAAAAAACCCAGCCTGAGTGGGGCTCAGTGGGAAGATTTATATGGTACGAAACTACTACAGGGTAAAGAAAAAGACCGTCAAGAGTAAAAGGGGGATGAGGAGATCAAAAAGCTAAGCTCAACCTGAATGACCCCCAAGACCCGTATTTATATAATATAAAGGCAAAAACAATTACACAGAAACACTGACAGACTAGGGCAGGAAGGTGAGGCAGACACTCCTTGTGGGCAAGGGAAGTATTGCAGATTCTCCTGAGTTTGTCTTGTTATTATTGTTAGAGGAGCCCACTTCCTAAAGATATAAGGAGATTAGAACTGGTTTGTATATAGGGGTAGTATTGAATAGGGATGTAGGATTACCTTGAAGCTTATAACTATATGAATATTTAAAAGAAAAAAGAATAAAGGAAAGAAGAGAGAAGAAAGGGAAAAAAACAGAAAAACAAACAAACAAGAGAAGAAACAACAACAACAACAACAACAGAAAACACAGGTATGTGTTTGAAAAAATTTCAAGGTAAAACATAATTATGGAGTGTTGCATTAAGTATCATATTGTAATAATAAGTGTGTTAAAAATTAAAAGAACAAAAACCATGAGAATGAATTTTTAAGTCTAAAGTGGAAACTTTAACAGTAAAAATAAAAAGAAGTTAAAAAAGAAAACAAAGTGAAAAGCTGTATCTATAAAGCATATAGCTTTAGGGGCAGTACCAGGAGCTTAATATATTGCCTTTCCCCCGATGTTGGGGTTTCACAGTTTGGGTGTTGTCCTTTTGTGCTATTCGCTTGCCTTCTGGGGGTGGGGCCTGCTGCTCTGTTTTTTATTCCCTTCTACCTTGGTGAGTCCCCATCCCCTTCCTAGGGACTGGGGTCCATGGCAACCAGGTTTTCAGGCTTTAGTTCTCTGGAGGTTTTGTTCTTTTTCGGCTCTTTGCAGCTTTTCAGGAAGTCAGGTCATAGCAAGATGTCTGTGCCCAGACCTCCTTCCCAGAGAGAGCCCCTAATTAGTAACCCTCTGGATGATGGGGGGGCCCACAGCCTCTCCCTGTATCTTCTCCCTTGGCTGCCTGTCAGAACCAGGTGCAGCTGCACACGCTGGTTTGATTCCTGTTCGAAGCCCCTGCTTGTTGTTTCACTCCCGTGCCACAGAAACTGCAACTGATTTTGGGTCGTGCAACCTTGTCTCTGCCCAGGGAGTCTGTGGTGTACTCCCATGCAAGAGGGACTGAGGTGCCGGGGCCCCGTTTGTCACACTCAAGTCTGCAAAATTGCCTTCCCCAGGGAAGGGGGTCCACGCCTCTTTGTCGATGCTCTTCGCTCCCCATAGAGATCCAGAAGTGTTAAGTACTACATGATTTAATGGGTGCTCACAGTGTTCTTGTAGTGTTTTTTGCAGGAATTGAGCTCATGTCAGGGGACTCCCTGAAATGGGGTCACCCGGCCTTCTGCCATCTTCCCCTGTCTGGAAGATACTTTTTAATTTTAAAAAACTTTTTAGGGCACCTGGGTGGCTCAGTGGGTTAAAGCCTCTGCCTTTGGCTCAGGTCATGATCTCAGGGTCCTGGGATCAAGGCCCGCGTCAGGCTCTCTGCTCAGTAGGGAGCCTGTTTCCTCTTCTCTTTCTGCCTGCCTCTCTGCCTACTTGTGATCTCTCTTTCTGTCAAATAACTAAATAAAATCCTAAAAAAAAAACTAACTTAAAAAAAACTTTTTAAAGATTTATTTATTTATTTTAGAATAAGAGAGGACACAGGTGGGGAGAAGGCGGAGGGAGAGGGAGAGAGAATTCTTGAACAGACTCCCTGCTGAGTGTGGAGCCTGACACAGGGCTCTACCCCAAGACCCTGAAATCATGACCTGAGCCAAAATCAAGAGTCAGGTGCTTAACCTACTGAGTCACCCAGGTGCTCCAAGATACATATGTTTTAAGATAATTAACATATATTCAATCTTCAGCACAATTATGATTAGGGTTCCTTGGTTGCAAGTAACAGAAACTGACTTGACTAATGTAGGCAATATTTATTTGGATAATATAAGGTAGTTTACAGTATTAAAAAAAAAGGGTGGTATAATCATCTTTGAAAGAAGTATAAATCAGGGCATTTCACAGATCAGGGTAGCAGAAACTGAATGTGTCTCTTATGACTTAGAGCAGTGGTTCTTAGTTCTCATTGAGCTTCATAAAGACCTAAGGAATTTTTGAAAGTCCTGATGCTCGAGTTACACTCCAGACCAATTAATTCAGGGTCTCTTGGGTAGATGGAGACATCAATAGGTTTTAAAACTCCCCATGTGAAACATTCTTCATAATTTCACCTTTGGGATAAAAGCAGCCATCTGGATTTCAGTTTTTATGTCATTATACTTCAGACTTAAATTCCAAGTTTGGAGTAGAGAAGAATCTGATTGTCCAAGCTCTGATTTCATACCCACGAACCCTTAGACAGGGGAGGGAGAAGTATCCTGAAAACAGTAGTCAACATTGTATATAAAGGGGTAAAAATGGGTCCTGATAGCAAAATCAGAAGGGATGGAAGCTAAGTATACAAAACCAGCTAAAATCTTCTACAGCTACCTTCGCACTGAAGTAGTATATTGAAGGAAGAAGAGTAATTAGAAAATTTTTTTGTTTATAATACTTTCATATTTTTCCTCTTTTTAGTGATTATGACAGGAATATATTTGTTCCTTTATTTAGGATGTTAATTACTGTTGTAGAAAAGTGACATTGAATTTTCTGAAATAGTGCATGGATGGAGATGTAAGCCCATGATTCTTAATGTTGTCCTATCCTCTCTTTTATGAAAGCTTCCCTAAGGTCCTAGGCGTACTTCATATGCTGTCCCACTAGAGCAACATAAGAACAATGTGACAATTTGAGTCTGACTTGAAAAGAAAAGCATCACAAAGAATTTATATATAATTTCGTGTCTGCCTTATGATATTTTCCCAAAATTCTTCCCAATTCTGTCTTGCCACCACAGAAATTTTTAAAAGATAATAGTTAAGAAAAAATAAAATCATTGAAGGAGAGATAGAAAAGAGGGAACTTTTGATGTTTCTCTTCAGGATTCCACTTGAAATCTTTCTCCTCTTGATTTGTAAAAGTTCCAGAAGCATTTGGAGATTCTAACTTGTGGGTGCTCAGCTTGACTCTTTAACCCTCCTCTGCCCCCTTCTAGTTCACACCAGTTTTATATCAAAAGGCTAAATTAAATAAACTCCACACAGCAGACTGGGGAAAGGAGGTCACCAATTTACTATATTCTTCCACAAAATCAGCTGCAAATACAAAATCCCTTCAGCTAAAAGTGAGTGTCACCAGAAACGCTGCTTTGAGAATTAAAAAAAAGAAAGGGCAGGATGTGAGGGATTCTCCAACATAAAGGCTTTTTAAGCAGGAGCACAAAGGAAGCACAGGAAGCATTACGCCTCAGAGAACATGTTATTCATCATAAAGGGTTCTGGCTAGGAGAACAAAGAAAAAGAACTGGGCAGGTTTAAGAATCCCATGTGCCTGAAGCTGGCTTCCTAGAACAGTTCACCCTAATTTGTGTGAATTTTAGACCTCTCCAACAGTGAACAGTTGCTTTAAGTGTTGTCACCTAGTTAGGATTCACAGCTTTTTGAAGAATCTTGTAAGTGATAACAATCTTTAGGGCAGGAGTAACTACACTACCGAAGTGACAGATTCACCTTTTCAGACTTTTTTTCAGAGTTTTTTTACTTCTGGGTTGGACGTCTCTGAAAAATAACAGGTGAACGTAATGTTACTGTGTATAACCTTGTGTACCATTATACATATATGACAAACTTATGGCTAAAATAAAGTAAAATCTCTTTCATCCTAATATTTAAAAAATAAATAAAAATTGGTTAGTGTAAAAAATAACAAATTACAGGTAGTCAGAAATTAGGGAAAAGAGGTATAATATCAGGCCATAAACTTAAAAAAAAAAAAAAAGGCAGCTGAGGAAGAAGGAAAATAGTTCTGGTGAGATATAGCCTGGTTCCTCACCCCTAACACCTGTTTTCTGTATGACAGAACGAAGCATATATAATGAAACAAAAAAATTTTACTGACCCAATTTGGAGAGAAATAGCCTTTTAAAGTGAATAGGTAACCTGGTGAAAAGGCGAGGAAAGTTAAAAAATTTGAAAGTTAAAAAAAGAAGTAAGTAGATATCCTTATCTACCTCTGAAAAATCAGTGTTCATTAGCAGTACCAAAAGGTCTTAGTGTTAGGAGGATGAGCTGAAGCCCGTGGGAGTAAGATAAGAAACAGTTATGGCATCTCAGAAGAATGAAACAAGTCCAGAAGCCCAGCAAATGCTAAATGTCCTCCCATTCCCATGCTACCCTATCTCCATGCCCTCAGGCAAAAAGGACAAGAAGTAGTAGCCAGCACTCCCATAAAACTGTATGTTTGGGGGAGGAAACATAGGGTATAGGAGATACCAATTATCTGAGATAAAGAAGAAAGTACATAGGAAAATTCACGCATATTAGAGAAAGCTGGAGTTCTGAATAAAGCTGCCAATGGTTAAGACACGGAGGATGAAAAGTAATGGCATGGAGATGCATCAATTATATTTTGTTCCATAATAAACCGCCATAACTCACTAATTCTAAATAACAAGGATTTATTTAATTCACGGTTCTGGAGATTGGCATACTGGCCTGTGCTCAGGTAGGGAGTTCTATTTCATCCAGGCTCAGTCATGGGTCTGTTTCAGCTGTCTGGCTATCACGGATGATTCATTTGGGACTTGGCATCTTGACTCCATGTAGTCTCTGATTCCCCTTGCTGGGTAGCCCAGGCTTGTTCACATTTTGGCAGACAGAGGTCAAAGAGGAAGTAGAGGTATACAGGGGTTCTTGAGGGCCAGTTTTTGAACAAATGTACCATATCCCTTTGGCCCAAAAAGCCACAAGTCCTGTCTGAAATTAAGGGCTGAGGAAATAGAGTCTGCCTCTTCTCAGGAGGAACTGCAAAGTTACATTGATTGAAGCACTGATACAGGGAGACAATATAAACACACTATTATAGGGGCACCTGGGTGGCTCAGTCATTAAGTATCTGCCTTCAGCTCAGGTCATGATCTCAGGGTCCAAAGATCAAGCCCCGCCTTGGGCTCCTTGCTCTATGGGAGGCCTGCTTCTCCCTCTCCTGTATTCCCTATCTCACTCTTCCTCTCTCTGTCAAATAAATAAAATCTTAAGAAATAAATAAATACAAATAAATACACTATTACAAAAAGGTTAAAGAAAAAAAGAAGAGAGAGACATCACATCACATAAAATAACCCGAACTGTAAGAAAATTCAAGAAACAAAAGAAAACTTTCTACAAGACACACACAAATTTTGTAAAGCAATATTTGGGTGTTAAGCAATAGAATGAGAAGTAAAATAAGATTGAAGAATAAGAGAAGTAAAATGAATACAATAACAGCAAACTCCATTACAGATCTGACAAATGAATTAAAACCAGCAAAAATAGAGTAAAAGCTAAAACACAATCATTGACATAGAGGATAGAGCAAGATAGAGATAGTTACTGATATAAAGGATAGGCAAAGAAGATAAAATATAAAGATAATTGTATTCCTGACACAGAAAAGTCAACAAATGAACCAGAAAAAGTATAATTATAG
>PITA01003769.1:42417-133704 GCA_004023965.1 Spilogale gracilis
TTTTTTAAAGATTTTATTTATTTGACAGAGAGAAACACAGCTAGAGAGGGAACACAAGCAGGGGGAGTGAGAGAGGGAGAAGCAGGCTTCCCGCCGAGCAGGAAGCCCGATGTGGGGCTCGATCCCGGGTCTCCGGGATCATGACCTGAGCCGAAGGCAGTGGCTTAACCAACTGAGCCACCCAGGCGCCGCCATATGTCGATTTTTAAAATAAATATGATACAGTGCCAAAAGTTTATTTTTTCTCCCTTATGATTTTTAAATGACATTTTATTTTCTTTAGCTTACTTTATTTTAAGAATACAGTATATGATACATATATTGTATCAAGCCCCGCCTTGAGCTTACAAAATACATGTTTATCAACTGTTTATGTTATTGGTAAAGTTCTGGTCAACAATAGAATATTAGCAGTTATGTTTTATGGGAGTTGAAAGTTATACTCAGGTTTTTGACTGTGTGTGTGTGTGGGGTGGGGGTCAGTGCTCCTCACCCTTGTGTTGTTCAAGGATCAACAGTATTTATTTTGGAATTAAGGCAGTAGGGAAGCATTTCAAACATGGAAAACTCAAAGGATCTAGAACCCCCAAATTATTCTAGAAGAAATGAATAAATTGAATTTCAACTCATCCAGATAAAGAACTCAAATAAAAAAGTAGCAGTAGAATGACTAGTCATGACCATCAAAGCCACTTAAATATGAACTACATTTAAGAGGGTGAATTATGAGAGAATCATGAATACAGAACAGAAAAAGTATCTTATAAATCTTGACAAAACAAGAAAATGATATAAAAATATGAAGTAATATAAATATGAAATGAATGTATAATTATGATATATACTATAGCTAACATATAATAATATTAGTGTTATCTTCACATCATTTTTATTAACAAGGTATTGGATATGCTGTATAAAAAGAAGTACAACCAAAAATAAATCCAACATATTGATATCTTTTAAGAATTTTCTTCTTGGGTATAGAACTCTTTAGGAACTAGTACTAAAGAAACATTAATTAGCCCTGTTTTCAGATCCTTTTTCCTCTATTAAAGCCCTACAGAATCAAATATTTTTCTCTATGAAATAATAATTAACATTTACTGAATATATGATCTCAGTGTTTTACATCTCATAAGCACTTTAATTCTTGTAACAACCCTATAAAAAGGTTCTACTTTTCCCCCCAATTTTTTTTTATGAGAAAACCAAATCACAGAAAGATTATTTAACTTACTCAGTTTACTGGAGACTATGAAGATTTTTACTCAAGCAAAGCCAGCGCTCTTTATATAACTATGGTAGAATCCCACTTTTATATACTGTTTTATTTGTTTCACTATGTAATTGTTCAGCTAGCTGTTTCTCTGTGTATATGCGTGTATACACTGGAAGATGACCAGACTGAAGTTTCCCAAGTTGTTATTGCTGGGTGATGGCATTTCTTCCTTTAAAATTTTTTCCCGGAAGTGCTTGAATTTATATTCCTTTTGCAGTGAATGCATTGATTTTATAAGAAGCCAATGAAGCTATGATTTATGGCGAAAAATGAGTGTGGTTATTTTCTTTATATCAGGAATGATGCATAAACATGCTGGCCGACCTAATTTATGTGAAACTGTTATCTTGGTCTCTTGGTCCTGACCCTGATCTTCTGGGGCATTCTGTTGAAATACATGCTGTGGCAATTACTGAAACATAAACCATGGGCTTCCTTTTTATTTTTTAATTGAAATATAATTTAGATACAATAAAGTAGACAAGCCTTACATATATAGATTTATGAATTTTTTTATGTATTCATTCCAAAACCTGAAATTTCTTATTGTATGAATAATTTGCATAAGTTTCCTTTTTTCCTGTGGAGGAATGATGGAGCTGTCTTGTTGAGATCTCTATTGGTCCAAGGCAAGAGAAAAGAGAATCCAAAATTGAGGACGTGTTTACAGACCAGAAATATGCAGCACATTTTCAAGAGTTTAGTGGTCACCAAAACATTTGGATTGGGACTGTGTAAAGTTTAAAAGGAGAAAATGAGGCAATTATTTCAGAGCTACAAAGTAGTTGCATTTGCGTTTTGTATCTGAAAAGAGATGAATTTGTTCCCTTCTTTCCAGGTTGGCTGACCCTATATAGTGGGCTATGGAATTAGAACTGTTGTGTTAAATATCTACAGGTGTGTTGAGTGACATATATAGATGAGGGATTGTGATTTTTCAGTGAGTACTCATTTGGAGAAGTGAAATGCTAGATGTATATATGTTAAAGGATTTGTGTTTGTTATAGCACTTTGACTCAACATAATATTTAGAGCTGGTTAAACAAATCTTTTTAAGGTCCGTGACTTCCTATGTGACACTGAAGCTCACAGTTCACAAGAAAGACAGTTGTGAGGAAAGATAGAAATAAAATGGTAGAGCCCATGAGGATGTACTGAAACCTGTCAATATTCCTTATCTCTGACTTTGGTGGTATGCCAGACCCACAGAGGCGTGGCTAAGTAGCTAAAATACACACACCTGACTCAGGAGTTGGAGAATCTAAAAGAGGATCTAGAGGATGGTGGAGTACTTGCAAGCTTATTTATTGCCACACATCAAGAAAATGAGTCAGCCAGTGATATATAATGGTGATGAGCTACAAAATGACTTGCTCTTAGGCCATGCTATCTCTCAGGAGAATTTCTGTGGCCTAGCCAAATGCGAAACATACAAGACAGGGAATCCTGGGAAAGGTAGTTCAGGTTAGATAACTTGGCATGATACAATTACCACATAAATTGCTGTTTTTGAAAGTTTTCACTTAGAGAGTTAATCTTTCTTTAAACTTCCCTAAAGTATTAAATTTACTCAGAGATCCTGCTTTCTGTTTTTGAAATACTGATGTACCTAAAGTTGTATTTTTCTTGCATAGTTATGTTGAGTCATTGGATTTTGAGCTATCCTGGAAAGTGTCTGAATTGTGTAAGAAATTACCATACGAATGAGGTCGCGACTGTTCTGCTCTCCCATGTCAGTTAACATCGTGTGCTCAAAATATAGACCCCCCCATGCTTGACTTTCTAATATTTGGAAGTTTAAGAATACTACCACATAGTCTTTGAAATGTGTGGAAATTGTGACGAGATAATATGATATAGAAATGAAAGGAAAAGAATAATGGATGAGAGTTCTATTTTTTTCTTTTCACCTTAATAACATTAGGTTTGAGGGGAAAGGAGACATGAGTAGCCTTTTCATTTGCTCATGTTCCTTTTCATTAAAAAAAAAGTTTAAAAGATACCCTTGAAGATTCAGAATGTCGACTCTCATCAATAACTCTGCATACAAGGGAAACAAAATGCTAACATTTGTTACATTTATCTTTTTAATAATTTCTATTATTTATGCAGCAGATAAAAGAGTAGTGCCACTTCACATCCTCCTACCTGATTTCCCACATCACTTTTCCAGGTTTCTTTTTATGCCAGTCTTGTTCCAATTGAACTTCATCTGTTCTGAATAATTTCAACCTTTACTTATGAAAGGCTTGGGAAGAGGGGCGCCTGGGTGGCTCAGTTGGTTGGGCGACTGCCTTCAGCTCAGGTCATGATCCCGGAGACCCAGGATCGAGTCCCACATCGGGCTCCCTGCTCGGCGGGAAGCCTGCTTCTCCCTCTCTCACTCCCCCTGCTTGTGTTCCTTCTCAGGCTGTGTTTCTCTCTGTCAAATAAATAAAATCTTTAAAAAAAAAAAAAAAAAAAAAAAAAAAAAAAAAAGAAAGGCTTGGGAAGGGCTTGTTTGCTTTTCTATATGAGAAAATGAATGCCGATGGCCTGAGAAATCTAGAAGTGATTGGTTTATGGAGTGCTTATTCCAGATAGTGGATCTCCGTCTCAATGGTGCAGTCAGTCAGCCATCTTAAAACACATTTAAAGGGCAGAGATTAATATAAAAGAATGAAATGCATAATCAATTAAATTTAAGCAGTGGGGAGCATTCCTGAAATTAGAGTCGTACTTGTATAGTAAAGAATGGCCAAGTAGTAACCTAAAAATAGATTGTCAGCCCTGAATCCAAATCCCATACTTTCTCCTGAGTGCTTTGGCAGCCATGTTAACCCATTCCAAACATAAGAACTTTATTTTATTTGCATAATCATTTCAGCTCTATTCCAAAAAGAATTTTAGGTGGTAATAAGAAATTGTGGAAATAAGCAATATAAAAAAAAGGCATAGCAAAATAATAAAGGGAAGAATAAGGTTAGCACATAGAAATGCACATACAGAATTCCATACTATTGCCAAAGATCTACTGAAGAAAAAAAACCCTGACATGATCAGTTATGTCTTTTGCATGGTTGATAAAGATAGGTATCCAGTGTATAGCTATGCCCCAGAGATGTGGGACAGTTACAGTGGCAGGTTCAGTTTATAGATACAAGTGAGAGAAAAGTGTATGACATTTTCTTTGAGCATCTGGGAATTGTTTAGTTTTTTACCTTAGGATTAAGCCCACAGATGGGTAGGGCACATGTGTGCCCTTCTAACTTCCAAGTTTGATGGGTTTTTTTCTTTGCTTAACTATTCTAGGATACTCACTGAAGTGAGTCAAACCAGTGTTTTGCATACAGTGAACATTCTGAGATGTTTACAAGTGATAGAATGATGGCAGATAGAGTGGAGGGACACTAAATTAAAAGTGGGATTATGTTTATATTCATGTTTAAAATCCTGAGTTTAGAATGCTTTAAATAGAATGTACTTAATTTTTGATCCAGGTTAATGGTTCAGGGGAATCAAGGGATATTATTAAATGAAAAAACAGTCAACTCCTCTCACCATGTCCAGTAAAACTTGACTGAAGTCTAGAGGCCATGTTCAAATATAACTCCCTCTCCATGTGGCAGTGTAATCTAGTGGTAAAGTTCCCAGAAGGGAGAAATGTGATGTCTTTTGAGGATTAACATTGCCAGGGATAGGAACACGTTTGTTTACCTTCCCTCTCATAATAACTTCCAGAAGTTACATGTGGCACTTTCCAGAAGTTATACATGATATTTCTACTTACATCCTATTGGCTTGACTTAGTAACATTACCATATTTACCTGCAAGAAAGGCTGAGAAATACAATCTTGATTTTAAGTAGCCATATGTCCTTTTGAAAATTAAGAAATCTTTTGCTAAGGAAAAAGAAATAATGGGTATTTGGGAACTGCTATTTGACTCTTTCCAAAGGGATAAAGTCAAGAGTTTGGTTTTGCTTTTGTTAAACTTGAAATGTCAATTATGTAGATAGGAGAAGAGGTAATTGGATATTTAAATAAAGAAAATATGGTGCTGGAGATCTGTCAGTTACCACACATTGCTATTACTTAAAATCATGAGGTCTAATGAGATTAATGAGAAAATTGGTTTAGAGGAAGTAGAAAAGAGGACCCAGGACTTCTGGGATATAAGCCACTCCTATAGTTAAGGGCTGAGAAAAGGAGAAAGATCCATACTATCGGACTAAAGAGGACTGATACATGTGGTATAAAAAGAAAACTATGAAAAGTGGTGTCCTGGAAGCCAAATGAAGAAAGTGTTTCAGGAAGGAAAAAGTGTCATAGCGTCAGCTGCTGCCAAGAGGTTGAGTATGGTGAGAAGAGCTAAGCCTCGGGCTTAACCAGATAAAGTGATAAAGAAAAGAATGGTTTCAATGAAAGAAAATGACAACGGCCTGATCATAGTGAATTAAAAAGTGAGGAAGAAAAGATATCAGATACTGAAAACTCTCCTAATAAATTTTTCTATAAATGGGAGAAAATATGACATGATTAAGGGAAAGTATTAAGATGGAAAATAATACATTATGCTTGTATTCTAGCTGGTATAATACAAAAGAATAAAGACATTTGTGATGTGTGAAATGGATTGATAATTGTATAAACTATCCCTTTGAAAATGTAACTGAGTATTGATCCAGTGATCTAGTAGCCTTACATAAGAGAAAAGAAGGAAAATAGAAAATTTTCAACTGTAGTGGAAGTAAAATACATGGGCTGTAGATTAAATGTGGCAGTGGGAATATAGTAGTAGTTGCTTCTCTCTGTCTATCTCTCTGTTCCCCCACCCCCACAGTGAAATTAGAAACATGATTCTCTGCTGCAAAGTAATCAGGGATGAGAGTATTAAAATTTTAAGGAGAGTGGAAAACATGTGAAATAATTGTCTTGAAGAATGGAAAGCTAAATTTATGACGAATACATAGAGGCTGGCTGGCAGGCTTGGACTCAAATGAGATATATACTATTAATTCTGGTGTTTTCTTCTCCAATCATGGTCGGCTTATTGTATAGAGGTGTGGAATTGGTGCAAAGTTGGATTTAGACACTATTAGCATTTTTCTAGGCAAATAAAATAGAAGGAAAGGGATAAAGTGATGCAGTAATTTTACAAAGGAAGGGGCTACAGTGATGTCTCATGAAATCTAAACTGTAAGAAGAGAAAGGAGAGGAGATGAGGGGGATTATAGGCAGTTAAAAGTGGTATGGCAGGCATAGTCATGGTCTCTCAGAGACATCTACCTCCGAATCCCCAGAATTTGTGGAAATGTTATGTTGTGTGGCAAGGGACTTTGTAGATGTGGTTATGGTTATGGACTTTGAGATGGAGATCTTCCTGGATTATCTGAGTGGCCCCAATCTAGCCACATAAACCCTTGAAAGTGGAGAACCTTCTCTGTCTAGAAGGAGAGATGAAGCAGAGCAAAAGTTGAAGAAGTTGAAGAATGAGAAGAACTCAACCTGTTTGGCTTTGAAATAGGGAGAGTGGACCTATTTCAAGGAATCTGGGTGGCCTTCAGAAGCTGAAAATAACCCCTGCTAACAGCCAGTAAAAAAAAAAAAATGGGGACCTCAGTCTTAGAACTGCATGGAATAGGATTCTACTAGCAACCTGAAAGATCTTGGAAGTGGAATCAGACCCAGAGATCTCAGAAAGGGAGGCAGTCCTGCCAACACTTTGCTTTGGGCCTCGTGCCACTCTAAGCTGAGAACTGGCTGAGCCACATTATGCCCAGATTTCTGACCTATAGAAATTGAGACTATAAGTAGGTATTATTTGAAGCCAGGTAAATTATTACAGCAGCAATAGAAAACTAACACAAGTGAGGATTTTCCAATGATTGGAGGTATCAGTGGGAATGAAGATGGATGTGAAGGCACAGAAGTAAATGAACTAGAAACAGATTTTGGTCAGAAAGTGGGATGCTAGAAATTTATATTTTGCTGGTGGTGCCCTTATTATGACAAATATTGGCTAAACTGGGTAGACAATTAGACTTGTGGAAGTGAAGAGTCAGCTGGGTAATGTTATATCAATGATGATAAGATGGTGTAAGAATGTAATTCAAATGCCAAGATTTTCCAAAAGTGCGAGTCAATGCCCAGAGGTCAGTATAGGAGCGCGACAGGAAGACTAGTAATGAGGGAGCTGATGAAATACCTTTTAAGGATGCTAGAGCTTTTAAGGAAGAATAACGTGCCAATTATCAGGAAGAAGAGGAGGGCTAAGGAGGACACTTCCGAATGTGTCTTTGCTGAAAGACAAGTACATGTTTCATGGGTATCCAGGTTTCAGGTTTAAGAAGGCAAAGGGAAATTTAGGGAAGAAGTTGAGAATACAGTGCAGCCCAGCAGTCGAGTTTGAAAGATAGTGAAAGGAAGAAAATGGATCAGTTTGGAGAGTGTGTAAATCTGTGTGTGAATTAAGGATGAGCTGGTAGGCTTAGACTTCTTGTCCTGTACTGACTAAAACAAACGAAGAAGTAAGGCTTGATGGGATATAAGCGTTGATAAGACTTCTTTCTTTCTTTCTTTTTAAGATTTGTTTATTTATTTCAGAGGGGAGTGAGGGGAGACGGGCCGAGGGAGAGAATCTTCAAGCAGACTTCCCACGGAGCTTGGAGCCTGATGTGGAGGCTCGATCCCACGACTCATGAGATCATGACCTGAGGCAAAACTTAGAGTCAGATGCTTACCCAACTGAGCCACCCAGGTGCCCTGATAGTCCTTTTGAAGAAGTTGGACAATCATTCTAATTACATTCTTTTTCTTAGGATGGGTGTTTTAGGCAATACAGTGCTGAGTAGGGCAGAGGTAGAGCATGGAGAGGGCCTTTCATATCAAAGCATTTGTGACATTGGAGGTTTTATTTACAAATGGCAGCAGGCAGTTACATTGTTGCTTTACAGACATTGGGAAGTCAATACTTCAGAGAGCCCCTAAACTGATTTGACATGGGTGTGGAAATTCAACTTAATTATACTCCCCTGACTTTCTGACTAGTCAAAAATGAAAACCTGATCCTGTAATTTCATACACAATGAAAAATAACATTTTAAAATGTTCTTATTTATTGCTATAACTGCTATGTGTTTTAAATACAAAAGATCTGTACTGTTACCTAAAGTCAGTTTTCTTTGCATCTATTCTTTCCTCCTTTACTGACCTTCTTGAAAGCCAAGTGAAAATAGCTTTATCATGCACCCTATCTCAGGAGAAAGTTTTATAGGGAAAACTGTTTTCTAAATAGAACTTTCCCTTAATAGTAAAGAAGTTCAGTGGAGAAGGATATAACTTAATATTTAGTAGGTGTTAATTCTCTAAGTAGAGGACGCTTAAAAATTTGTAGGAGTTCATTATTTATTGTAACTTCTGTAGACTCTGTTTCCCTCCTGGAATGTTATAGCCTTCTCTTTCAATGGTAATGAGTAAGTCTACAAAGTATAGTCAGGGGAAGAGAAGAGAGATGAAATTTATATTCATCCTTCATCTGAAATCACTTATATCACCCATCACATTGATTACTTTCCAAAAAATGATGAATAGCAACATAACAGGTATACAACTTAAGTAGTGCAGAATCTTACATAATATATGATGACATGAGGATAATGTAGTTTTAAAGTTATATGATTTTGACCAGGAATAAAGTAATAAATTAGATATCAGCAGAATATTCTCTTTATTCTAGGAATCCATATTAGTGTTAATAAAGAATATTTAATATGTATGTGCATATATATATATATATATATATATATATATATGAGCAAAAATAAGCTGTGGTGTTTGTAATAAGAGCGGACAGACAATAAAATTTTACCCATTATCTGGCATAACACATCAAAGTGGCCACACCATGGGAGAGTCTTAAACACTGGTATAATGCTCTCTAGGAGTCTAGATGCCCACTGGCAATAATACAAAGACACCGAGAACTTCAGGGTTATCTTTGAGAAACTATGGCTTAACTGTCTTACATCTAGTGAGGAAAGTATTTCCTAGTTTTGTGTTGCACTAGGATGAGGTAATAGTCATTTACTGCCCTAGAAATTACCTCATGCCATTATTTTACTTCTGAAATGATGTACCTGGCTCACTACTATTACTCACATTTCATCTGAAACCATAAGTTCAGGCCCATTAATAATAAATTCTTATTAACCTTTTCTAAAGGACAAGGATGAAACTTTCCTGACAGCTGGATTGATTTCCATATTTGAATATCTTTCCATTGATCAACCTCTTCAGAAAGCCTTTCAAGTAAAGACCAAGTGTTATTCTACTTCCTTTTGTTGCAACATTTAATCTCACATTCTTTCAATTCTGTTAGGATTAAGTACATTATCCAACACAGATCTAAAATGTTTTGAAATTTATAAAACCACAGACAGATATTCCTAATGAACCACATCCAAGGGGTGTGAGCTACAGAGACATTAACATACTGAATTTTGGGAGAGAAGATACTTTCCCTTCAAAATTGTCAAAGAGATTTTGAAAGGGTGAGAGAACAGAGAGAGCAGCCTTTATTTAATTAGGATTTTTCTTGCTTTGGGCCCTCTGTCTTCTCAAATATAAACTAAAGTCTAGTCCAGATAGCTTATTCCCTATCTTTTTACTCCCTTAGAGGTTGAGCAGCCCAACCATGATAGGCTGGAGCTAAATCGGTACAAGCATCTACCTTGCCTACATTGTGCTTGTCAGTCTATCTTTCGATAACTAGTTCTTTGACTGTGAATGATTTCTAAGCCTCTTGGAGGAGGGAGGCAAACGTATAGTAAGTAGACTTCGGATGAGCTGGAACATCCTATTTCAACTGGTGATGTGGTAAATTGTTTTTCTGCTTCAGTTCAGCCAAGATTTTTCTGGACCTGATAATGGGACTGTAAGGATGCCGGATTTTCTGTTACCACTCTTACCGTATCTTCTCAGGAAAAGTGTGCAGGAGTGCTTAGTTCTTATTAGTGGCCTAATTACAAGCCTACAGTCCGGACAATCTTTACATCTATTTGTGGGGCGTCCATTAAGCTTGCAAGTGAGTTTAAAGAAGGCCAACATTTGCAAGTTAGTTAACAAAAAAATTCAACCTATTTCTGCTTCAGAGTCATAGTTTAGTAAGTAATCAGGTCCATTAGTCATTTTCTTTTTCTAAAGTAAATCATGGATGTCATCAGTTTATATTAAAAACAAACAAATGAACAAAAACACCAGAATAAGTCCTTGAGAAGATGACAAAGTAGCACAGTAAGAGGTCTATGGGAATACTGGTTTTCGCAGACAAAGGTGTTAAAATCATGTACCAATTTACTAGTAATCATGCAATAGCTTTAGCTCTTTTAGCAAGATCATGGATTAGAGATCATGTCCATGGCCTTCCAAATATTTCAATAATATATTTTTTTCTAAAAGTGGAAATGCATTTTAATGTTTTACAGAGTTGCTGGCTACATGGTTCTGAGTGTCTAGTGCTGTCATAAAATGAGCTACATATTAGAGGTGACTCGACCTGTGGCTCTAGGGACAAGACCAGATTGGATGAGGGGGCACGTCTGACCTGCCATGACAACTGCTTGTGGCTGCATTGGGCCCAAGCAGAGAAATACCTGCCTCGTTAGGCTAAAGTGGCTGCCTGTGAATTGCAGCTCATCTGATTTAGATGTGTTCCTTTGCCTTGGTGTAGGGTATTTTCAATAATTTAAATCATTTCATAATTCCAATATTTTTCAACATAGTTACTTGTGAATCTTAAAGAATTTTACCATGTATCATAAGAATATGAGCCGTGCCCTGCCTGCCTCACTTGGCACTCCCCCTGCCTCTGCTCTCTCTCTCTCTCTCTCTCTCTCTCTCTCTCTCCCTCCTCCTTCTCCCCTCCTCCCTGGCAAATAAATAAATATGAGCTTCTCACCACCATATAAAATATCTCTGTATATCAAGGTTGATTTACTCATTTATCAAGTATTTATTGGGTATTCCCTTAGTGTCTGACACTGTACTAGGCAATGGGGATAAAATGAAGAGCAGAAATAAATCTGTGTTTTGAGGGGCACCTGGGTGGCTCAGTTGGTTAAGCGACTGCCTTCGGCTCAGGTAATGATCCTGGAGACCCTGGATCGAGCCCCACATTGGGCTCCCTGCTCGGCGGGCAGCCTGCTTCTCCCTCTCTCATTCCCCCTGCTTGTGTTCCCTCTCTGGCTGTGTTTCTCTCTGTCAAATAAATAAATAAAATCTTTAAAAAAAATCTGTGTTTTGCTCTCTAGGACTTATACTCTGTAAGCGAAGAGAAAATTGCAATATTTAATGCAGTAAAAGAATAACTAAAGTGATCATACGTACCAGTTTGCCCAGGACAATCTGATTTGAATATTTTGTCCTTGTATAATGATCAACGAGACGCTGTTAAGAGTTTCAACACTTTTTTGGTTTAGACAATAGTCATCTTAAAAAACATGATTATATAAAGATCATGAAAGGGAAAAACATGGCTTATGAGAGAAGGCCAGAAAAAGATTAGAGTGACTGTGTCAGAGCTTCCTGGTCTAGAGGAGACAGGGGAGGTTCTCAGATTTCGTGCACCGCACGTGTTTGGGTGGCTTTATCTGCCACTTTTAGTAGCAGCAGTCGCGGTTCCAGGACAGAAATATTAGTGTTTCCCAAATGCTGTATTGAAACAATGTCAGTGTCTGACTTGAGATCAATTTTCATACATCCTGAGACACATTTCAATTTCTTTGACAAAAAGGAAGAGAACATTTGAATAAGAAAGGGACAGGCATAATTGAAATGAAAAGCAATGTAGTGCCTTTTAGCCACTAAGATTTTGGGTTACATATTCAGAAAATCGTGGTTGTAATCCCAGCTCTACAGCTGCCACTTGTTTTGTGATCCTGTATAAATTGCTTAAACTGTGGAAGCTTCACAGTCTTCTTTTGTGAGGATAAGACTTAATGTATGTAAAGTATCTAGACAAGTACCCGCACAACGGAAACAGTTAATGCTAGATGTTGTTCTCTATCCTGCTCAGTCACTTTGCATGGCCCCATCCTGAAACAGTATTGAAAGAAATGCAGTTTGAGAACTAAAATATAATTAAGAATACTTCAAATTCTTACCTAGTCCCATTAGGATTATCAAAGGGAGGAATGCATTTTTGTATCTTTTTTTTTTTTTTTTTAAGATTTTATTTATTTGACAGAAACACAGCCAGAGAGGGAACACAAGCAGGGGGAGTGAGAGAGGGAGAAGCAGGCTTTCCGCCTAGCAGGGAGCCCGATGTGGGACTTGATCCCGGGTCTCCGGGATCATGACCTGAGCTGAAGGTAGTCGCTTAACCAACTGAACCATCCAGGCACTCCTGTATCAATTTTTCTTAGCTGCCCTATCATATTACCACACACTGAATAGTTTAAAAACACACCAGAAATGAATTCTCTCATGGTTGAGCCTGGAAGTCTGGAGTCAACGTGACAGGAGGTCCCCTTCCCTCTGGAGGCTCTAGAAGACGTGTTCCTTGGCTTGTGGTGGCCTCACTCCAGTCTCTGCCTCTGTCTTCATATTGTCTTATCCTTTTTTTTTTTTTTAAGATTTTTATTTATTTATTTGACAGAGAGAGAGATCACAAGTAGGCAGAGAGGCAGGCAGAGAGAGAGGAGGAAGCAGGCTCCCTGCTGAGCAGAGAGCCAGATGCAGGGCCTTGATCCCAGGAACTCAAGATCATGACCTGAGCTGAAGGCAGAGGCTTTAACCCTCTGAGCCACCCAGGTGCCCTCCCTCTGTCCTTTTCTTATAAGGACGCTTGTGATGGCATTTAGGGCCCACCCAGATAATCCGGAACAGTCAGTCTCCTCACCTCAAAATCCTTAATTTCATCACAAAATAGGGAATAGTCACAGGTTTCAGGAATTAAGACTTGTTCATATCTTTTTGGGGACACCATTCTGCTCACTACAATTACTCATGTAAAATCCCTCCATCCCGTAATGGTCACTTTATATCCCCAGTAATGGCAGTTATTCCTCAAAATTGTAATTTTGGTTAGACTTGCTGATTTTTATTAATATTTATTTTTAACATATACAATAACAGTAATTATAATTTTCTATTTTAACTATTAAAAGAATATAAGTTGAAACACATAATATTCTGTAAAAAGTTCAATTATACAATACAATCGGTAAGTAATCAGAAATGAAAGAAAGCTACTTTTCTTCTATAACACAGGTGCAAATGAATAGATGTGCTTATATTATTTACATTAGTAATTAGAAAAATACAGTCAAGTAAGGTCTTTAAAATTGGAAGGTAGTCACTACTGTAATTCAAATACACATGATTTTGAATAGCTGAGGGAAAAGAAATTTACATATTAAAAAATGTAGAAAACAAAGAAAGTGTTTCAGCAAACTAAAAAGGAAAGCAAAAAGACCAAATGAGGGTATAAGGCCAAGCTTCGCATTTTGATGGTAAATGCAAATGGACTGAAGTTCCATAATAAAAGTTTAAGAAATTCTCAAATTTTGTTAATTAGATAAAACCCTTAACTAGTGTTTACAATGCTTTGACCATTCCTAAACAAAGAACACAGAGTGTTTAGAAGTTAAAGGATAGGGTGTCTGGGTGGCTCAGTCAGTTAAGCTCTGCCTTCAGGTAAGGCCATGATCTCAGAGTTCTGGGATCTAGTTCCATACAGGTTTCCCTGCTCAGTGAGGGGGGGGTCTGCTTCTCCCTCTGTTCCTTCCCCCTGCTTGTGTGCTCTCTCTCTCTCTCAAATAAAGAAAATCTTCAAAAAAGTAAAAAGGATAAGTTTTATCAAGTAAAAAAAGAGCATTATACCACTGTTATCAGATAAATTAGAACTGTCACCCCAAACAAACTGAAGAAAAGCAAGAAAAAAGAAATGATAAAGATAAAATCAGAAATTAAGAAATTAGAAAATAGGAACACAAATAATAGAAATGTTCAATCTTAGAGATAGTTCTTTGAAAGAAAAAAATTCCCACTCCCATTTTTTTTTATTGTTACTTAATTTTTTTTTCAGTGTTCCAAGTTTCATTCCCCATTCCCCACACCCAGTGCTCCATGCAATAGGTGCCTCAGTACCCACCACCAGGCTCTCCCATCCCCCCGACTCTCATTTTTAAAAAACTACACTGCTTAAACTAACACAATTTTGCTAGGCATGATATACGTGGATTATGAATAAGGAATGGTATACATTGAAATGTATAATATCATTCCTTAAAATCTTGTTGCAAAATTAGTTTGAATCCCACAAGGCTATTTTCTACATCAGTGTCCACATTTTAAAAATGGTGTAATAACCGTGCCAACCAGGAAGGATTGTTTTAAGTATTAAATGAATTCATAAACTTACTACAGTGCCTAACACACATTAAGTGTCAAATGTCAGGTAGCTCTTGTCACTCCCTTCTGCTTTTCTTCCCAAAACTTTCCATGATAATTCTACTTTTTAATTTTCTCTTCATATAGATGTTATAAAAGTGAAATGGAGATTGCCAGCAGATATCTTGATTTAGCACATAAGCTTTAGGTATTCACTGCTTTAGGTACTTCAGTTAAAGATAGCAAAGGTGTTTCTATATTTTAATTTTTTTCTTGAAAGGAAATACAAACGTTGAGATTTATGTTCCTTGTTCCTGGTAAACTGTGTTGGATAACTTCTCACATACATCATTCTGAGAATTTCACTGGCACCCTCAGTTTCATTTTTGATGGCCATTTGAAGGAAATTAATTTTAAAAGACTGAGCTTCAACTAGTTAATATGAATGAAACACCTGACAGAAAACAATCTCAGCATTTCAGTGACTTTGAGGTATTTGGTGGCTTACCTTACACTATCTTTCAATCATAATTAAAAATTTAAGTTTTATGTAATTAAAAGAGTCTGGCTTTGACCGTGGTTTCCCATAATGCTTGTAGGTACAAACAGCATAGTAGCATGGAGTTTGCATCTGCCATTTGGAACAGATAATCTTATGGACCTCCTTCTCTTGTCAGGAACAGAAAATAGATTTTGATGCTATCTAATATTGATTAAACTGCCACAGAACTGATGGGACAAGATTTTAAGGGTACTGTTTTAAGCAACCTTGAAGAGGTCTTTTTACATGGTCTAATTATGTGAAGACAAGAAAATAAAACAATTATGAACGAGGGTTTTCATTGACTTTTAAACAACTCTTGCCTACAAAAACCAAACATATCAATTATTTGAGGTTCTTGGGAAGGCTTTTTTTTGGAAGTGTGGTGGAAGAGAGATAACATGTGAAGATTGGGAGACCCGTTTTTTTCATCCCCTGAGTCAATTTGCATCTAATCTGTGCAGTCTGTGGAACATGATGGCTTTATGCTAGCTCTTATCTCCTTATTGATATTTTACTTATCATGGACCTAACAAAATTTTTAACCCAAGAAAAATAGCACATAGAAAAATAGCAGTTATTCAGCCTCAGGGTAAAAGTTCTTTAAATTATTTAGATATAAAAATATTTATTTTAACATTGAAGGGAGGAGAAAGCTAATACAAAGAACTCTAATTGAAGTAATATTTCTAGATAACTTCCTACACAGATAGAGGTATAAATAAACTCCAGAACTCAATTGTTTCTTGGCTTAGTGTTTAATGGAGTCCTACAATTTCTTTCCTTAAATAACTGACCTGATTAGATTTCAGATATAATTAAGTGGCAGTTTTGAGGGCAGCACTTCCCAAATACAATTTTACTACAAGAAATGTTCATTGAAGATAGCACTCCATTTAACTACTAAACGGAACAATTTCAATGTCTATAGTTACTCTTTTCCACATTTCCTTAGAACTATGAGCTGAGTGTCTGTTATTTTTGTCTGTGTAAAATATTTTTTCTATTTACTCAAGAATATATACTGTTTCAAAATCGATTTCTTATTAGTAGAAAAAGAAAGCAAATGGATTTGAATTGGTATGTGCACACAGGATTCATTTTGCATCTAGATAGTTGACATAGTAAAATTCACCAATTTTAGTGTACAATTCTGAGAATTTGAGGAAATCAACAGTCATAACCACCAATAATTTTTATTTGTTAGTTTAATAGTTGAAAATGGATAATCTTTTTTAAAAAAAACTCCCTTCTTACAAAAATAAGACGTTTAATGTGTAAGACATAGAAAATCTCAAAGGAAAATAAGAAAAATCAGCTAATATCTGTACCCCCAAGACATCGATGATAATAACTTGGTGTCTCTACTTACACTTTTTTTCCCCATATGTACTTTATAGTTTAGCAAACACGACTGTGATGTACATGCTACCCTGTGGGAATTTTTTTCTATAAATAGCTCTGAATACTTTCCTTAAATATTACTTAAATAAGTAAATTAAATATTTCTCTTTAACATTTTTTTAAAAATGTTGCCTAATACTTCTCAGTATGTCTGGAACATAGTTTATCCCTTTTTCCCTCTTATTGGAGAATTGAATTATTTCCAGTTTATTCCTATCAAAATCTACACTGGTTGCATATACATCCTGATGTTTATTTTCCTGGGATATGATTAAAAAGGGAGACCTACTTGTCTGAAATGTACCCACACATATGAGTTTTTTATATTTACTCCTTTCTGAGAAATGTATTCTAATTTAAAAATATATTTATTATCATAATTCTGAAAGAAGGCAGTGAGTATGGGACTGAATAGGGAGGGAAACTGGTTTCCCTAACATCAGGAAAAAAATTACAGATAAAAGGATTTTTTTTCTTTCCTCTTTTCTCAAGCTAAATTCTGGAAACGGGGGCTTGGGGGAGATGTTGTAGGGCTGTGAAGAAAAATCAATTAAAGGCTTTATCCCAGTGGTCCTAAACTAGGGGACCTGGTTTCTTCCCACCTCCTGACATTTGGAAATGTCTGGAGAGATTTTTGGTTGTAACAACCAGGAGGGGTTGCTACTGGTGTCTGGTGGGTAGAGGCCAGGGATGCTGCTACACACCTTAGAAAGCATAGAACATACCACTTCTCCTCTCTTAAAAAATAATAAACAAAACAAAAATAAAATAAAATAAAAAATAAAATAAAACCAATGAGAAATTATCTAGCCCCAAATGTTAATGGTACTGAGGTTGAGCAACTTTATCAGAAATTGAGTAAAAGATAACAAAGAGTTCACGGTAAAAATAAATGTCACCAAATCTTTCCTAGGAGAAGGTCACTTTGGAGTGTTTAGACTGAAACTGCAAGAGCTGACATTGGTAATTAGAGACTCTGAATAGATGTACAAGTAAGAAGGGACAGTTTTGATCTCTGATCAGGAACCATTATTTATTTAAATAGAGAGCGTTCACAGATGCATGTTAGAAAGGGATGGCCAATAGATGGCCAATAGATGGCTTGGCTTTACTGGTTATTTCCCTGAACTTTTCAGTGTTAGTCTATACGGATACATCACTGGGTTTTACATTTTGAGATGATTTTTAAACAGATTTTAAAAAGAGAGAAAGCATTCAGTTGTGGAAGCATCGCATTCACAGTATTTTTGTTGTCCTTATCTAAAAGGCTGAGTTAGGTACCCAAATCAACTGTTGGTAGCTGCTGGTATTTCAGATAGTGACTAAGTTTTTGGTAGCCAGCTGGTAGGGGACACGCCTTGAAAATCCAGCTTATTTCAGTGAAAATTGTGCTACATAAAGGGCGACACTATAGAAGATTGTTTCATGAAGATGTTACAAATTATGTTTGTCTCAGCAGAGTTTAAGCAATAGTTTTGGGACTGGGGTTTCTGATACTTTATGAAATAGGGAAATATCCTCAATTCTCATGTCATGCTACCATTTACTATTTTATGAAGTAAACAAAATCAAGTACATGTGTTAGATGAATACATCTTATATATAATAGGTGACTGATGTTCTCAAAGTGGGTTAAGCTCTCAAAGTTTCCTTGAGAAAGGAGAAAGCATGATAATTATTCTGTCTTACAGGAGGGAAAGAGGGAAAGATGAAAGACTAAAACAAGTGGAAGACTTTATTTATTTATTTATTTATTTATTTATTTATTTATTTATTTTTAAAGATTTTATTTATTTGACAGAGAGAAACACAGTCAGAGAGGGAACACAAGCAGGGGGAGTGAGAGAGGGAGAAGCAGGCTTCCCGCCGAGCAGGGAGCCCGATGTGGGGCTCGATCCCGGGTCTCCAGGATCATGACCTGAGCTGAAGGCAGTCGCTTAACCAACTGAGCCACCCAGGCGCCCCTATTTATTTATTTTTATTTTATTTTTTATTTTGGGAAGGCTTTTATTAATTGCCTCATAGATTATTATATTATTTTGGTCAATAGATAAGTTAGGTTTCTATGGATGGGAATGTTGAGGTACAAAACTGGAAATGTTTAGAAAAAAAATCTTTAGCGTTCTTTTGTCTCATTGGACTTCGGCAGAAATCAGCTATGGAGCTAGTTGTGTAAATCCAACATAGATTGGCAGAGTCTCCTTGCAAGTTAAACATTTTGTTAATAAGTCGTTAGGGGTTGATTTCTGATTCACCATATTTAATTCTCAGATGATGTTTAATTGTCTCTTAAACCATCTGTCTTTAATTTATATCCTGATACCTTGATCATATAGCAGATGGAATGGATCAACACTCCATCAAGGTGGGAAATAGGGAGACTAATCTGTTCATACTATTGACATGAGTGAATGAATTGGCCAAGAGAAGCAAATGCCACCTTTGTCTAATTACTGCAGGAATGAATAATTCTGTATCAGCTTAGTACGTCAAAACCAAAGTACTCTAGTTGTCCAGGGTGGACATTCTTCAAAATTCAAATAGACAATATTAAATAATTCCATTTCCAATTTGGGTCAATTTGCTTAATTACCTAGATTTTGCAGTCAGAATAGATTTTGCAGGCAGATGGTTTGGAAATCAGTGCTACTAAAAGCATTTAGAGCAGCAAGAAGAATGTTGACTATTCTTCTGCTAACAAGGAGACAACTATTTAAACTTATTCTAAATTTTTAGATGTAAAATAATATCTGCCCTGCTCTGCAGTGTTCAGATGAGATCTCAATCACGATCTAATTCAGGAACTTTTACTCAGAGTATTCTGCTTCTGTATTAGTAAAGATTTCATTAATATAGTAATAAAGTGATTCTATATTGTTACATGTCACAGAATTATTAAACAGAACTTAATGCATTCTTAATGTATTATTTTTTCAGGTGAAATAAGTTCTCTTCAAATAAATAAATGCAACAAATAAATTACTTAAATAACATATCAAGCTCTCTGTCTTTATGATGTTTGACAAATTCAAATAACATTTTACCACATTTTAATAAAATAATGGAACTAATTTGTTATAAAATAGATAACACTTCCTTTTTCTACTATTCCTTTAAATTATATTCTCTTTTTTAAGAGAAGTTGAAGTTCAATGACACAAAATATTAAATAGTACAGACCATGTATAAACAATGCAATCTTTTTAAAAAGGGCATATTTATATCCTATAATTAGAGCATTTATGTTAAAGTGAATTCATATTGCAAAAGCAGTGAGTATATATTTTTTTCACTGAGTCAGGCCTATTTGATAGCTCTTAAAAAATCTCTTCAAAGATCTCCCTTCACATTTCTTTTTTTTTATTATATTTCAAAAACATTTTGAAGTACTAAATGAAGTTCTCTCTCTCTCCCTCTCTGTCTCTCTCATCTTACATGTTCCTGGAGAATTAGTACCTGGGTGGTGTAATGTGGAAACTCACAATCTACATTTAATTGAATTGTATTTCTCTCAAGTAGGGTACTTTGGCTAAACAAAACAAACATAATACTAGTATTATGTGCCAGACAGTATTAAAGTTTCCTTTATATAAAGATCATGCTGTGTTTGGTGCCATGTTTAGTAGCCCCCAATTGCTGACAGTAGTTGAATACTGAAAATGTTTGTATAGGTTAGCATTTGCTCCATATTGTCTTTGAAATGTGAGTTTCGTACATCTTAGTGTCTAAAAGACAGTCCATTTCACCCTTGTCCACATGGACATATTGTAGTAAAAATTTGGCTTCCACCTTCAACTGATATTTCATTTTGCATGTGCAGAGCTGCTCCGGGGTATAGACCAGCCGGGAAAAAGCCTTGAGGTCAAACAACTTTAAAATTTTTTTATATATAAATAAAAGTAAAAATAAAAATAAAAATAGAAATAAATAAATATAAATCCACTTTTGAATGTGTGACCAACAGTGAAAGACTCTGCATAAAAAAGCTGAATGATTATGGTATCGTTTACAGGCAATTAAAATGAACTTATATTAAATATTAATTCTTTGCAAGTAATAAAAGATTGAGAAATAAAATGAAAGTACATGTTTTTAGGTGTTTCAACAGGATGCTTAATTAAAGAGTAGATAATCTGTGAGAAAACAGATAGCTTTTTCAATGTAATCCAGTAACAACATTAAAAACGTTCGCAATTTCACTTTGAGTGTGAAGAACACAATATATGACTTTTCAGAACATAGCTTTTTATTTTTCATTTTTTTTTAAGGGAGAAGGAAAGAGCAGCAGTCTTCCAGCAAAGCTGAACTTATAAAGTAAATCCAAATTCTTAGCATGTTCTGTTTTAGTGCAACACAGCATGGCTCAATAAAGCAAGTTGGACCAAAAGTTAGAGAATCAGAAGTTCGATTCCAGCCCTGGTAACTAAATTGCTATGCAATCTTGAGGGCTGGGAATAGCAATCTGGAAGCCTGATTGTCTTCTCTAAAGGGCCGTGAAAGATTTTATATCTCCTGACACCAATGAAGATGCATTATTGAATTTCAATCTTTGGAAATGTTAAGATGAACATATGCAAAATAGATTCACTTTAATTGGAAAACTTCTGCGATTGGTGTGTACAATTTCCAAAAAGGTACTAATATCTGCTACAAAATATTTGAGTTGGGACTGGGGTACAAACAGGTGTATCTTACACTGTTTAAAGTTCCGGTTTGAAATGTTGCTTTAGTCCTGGAGCTGCTTTCATTAGCACCGGCTTAATCTCTAGCCTCTCATCAGGATGATGACTGTGGCAGTTCCTAGTCTCACAGAGGTGATGTAAGTCTTAATTAATGTTTGTAAAACTATCAAGGAGCCATGGATGAGAAGAGTTATGAAAAGGGGAGGGGATGTTGTTATAATAAGAAGCAACTGTATATTGCCTTGCATTACACTAATATGACAACAATACATATTATTTCACTATTAATAGCGGGTATAACAGAGCTACTATCCAACATGATTAGCACATTTAAAATTTTCACGTAAACGAATTTATAGGCAATAATTCTCCCACAGGCATGTTTATGTATAAACGAACCAAGCTACTAGTACATGGTCTTTATGTAACAGTCTTCTGAATGAATGTACTATGATCATTAATGGAACAAAAGAATGAGAATGATTCAGTTTACTATTTGGAAATCTTTGTCAGTCATGCCTCCAACTAGTAGACACAATTGGTTTGTCAGTTCAAATGAAGTTTTAGAAAGCTTCTGTGTTAACACTTGTGTATTTTTTGCCTGTTAAGACTGTGGTATGATTATATATGTATTGTATTCTGTTCTAAATAGTAATACTTTCTCTGGTAGCTACCAAAAAGATCAAAATTAGCCTTGAAGTGTGTGTAGCCAAAAGTCAACCAGTGATGGCATCAGAAGAACCCATGTAGCACCTCCAACCACAGTCTTGTCCCCTTTAATATATTCTTTATTTTTAAGAATTTTATAAAGCTCAAATCCAGCAATGCATGTGAACTGTAACTCATGACACAAAAAGAAACTAATATATTTGGAAGGAAGAGCTAAGAGAACTTCAAAATAGATCCAGAACCGGTCCACTTATCCCACTCTACTGTTTCCACACTGGACTTTATCACCGTAATCTCCTTCCTGGATTCCTGAAATCCACTCCTAAGTAGTTTCCTGGATTTTACCCTTGTCCCTCACAGTCTTTTCCTAGTATTATAGCTGGAGAGACTTTTTTTTTTTTTAATTAGATATGCTACACCTTTTGAAATGGCCCCATATTTCTTGTATGGTGTGTGTGTGTGTGTGTGTGTGTGTGTGTGTGTGTGTGTGTGTTTCATTCTTTTGGAAGTTTCCTGATAAAGCTCACTGATTCATTCCTCAGTTGTGTCCAAGCTGGGACTGGGCCCATTAAAGGCATTCTTTATCTCAGTTTGAGGTTTCAGGTCTTACGCTCCAGGTATGATTTCAGCTATGACTCTTGATTCACTGTATCTCAAGATTTGGGGTCGTTGGTTGCCCAATAAACTTGGTTCTCTGAAAGGTCCAAGAAAAGTCAGTCTTTTCATTTTGCTCAGCTTTTCCTTAAATAGAGAAGTAACACCTGTTTTCTACCTTAGAGGTAAAACAGAGTGATTCTGTCAAAACTTAAATAAAATTATGTGGCTTCTTTACTACTTTTTTGTTATGTGATGAGAAGAAAATGTTGATCTCTTGAAAACCAGCACTTCTCAGGTGTTTCTGATGTGCTTTTGCCACACTTTGATTTGAAGCAAGTCAAAACATCTGAATCTCGGGGCGCCTGGGTGGCTCAGTTGGTTGGGCGACTGCCTTCGGCTCAGGTCATGATCCTGGAGACCTGGGATCGAGCCCCACATCGGGCTGCCTGCTCGGCAGGAAGCCTGCTTCTCCCTCTCTCACTCCCCCTGCTTGTGTTCCCTCTCTAGCTCTGTTTCTCCCTGTCAAATAAATAAATAAAATCTTAAAAAAAATATTTAAAAAACATCTGAATCTCAAGATTCATTGTAAATTTGCTAACCAATCTTTCTAAATACAGAGTCAGCAGAGGTCAGTTAGTGAATTAAAATAAAAATATTTATTGTTTTCATTAGTCATAAGTAGCATATATTAATGATTAAAATTAAGAATTTAGTAAAACAGACCTATACACTTGTGTATATCTATTTAAAAGTGCACTTTGATGTATTTCTTATACTTCTCTCTGTTTAGGTTTATTTTTAGGAAAAAAGTGCCTTTTCTCACAGAATAGCAGGAAGAGACAAAACAGGATACAAACATAGGGATTAGAAGGGGCACATGCACCCCCATGTTTATAGCAGCAATGTAAACAATAACCAATATGGAAAGAAAATAGATGTCCATTGATGGATGAATAGACACAGAAGATATGGCACACACACACACACACACACACACACACATACACACAGGAATATTACTCAGTCATCAATAATGAAATCTTGCCATTTACAATGACATGGATGGAACTAGAGGGTATTATGCTAAGTGAAATAAGTCAGAGGGAGACAAGTACCATGAGGTTTCATTCACATGAATGAAACTGTGTCCACAATTCACATGTGGGATTTAAGAAACAAAACAGATGAACATAAGGGAAGGGAAAGAAAATAAAATAAGATGAAAATTGAGAGGGAAGCAAATTATAAGAGAGTGAATTCTAGGAAACAGAGGCTTGGTGGAGAGGAAGGGATAATTGGGTGATGGGCACTAAGGAAGGCATTTAACAAATGAGCACTGGGTATTACATGCAACTGATGAATCACTAAATTCTACCTCTGAAACTAATAAAAAAAGAAAACCCACAGTTGTGATAGGCAATAATACATTCATTTTGCATTGTGTATATTCAGGATTTTTTCATTCACATTAATAAATAAGAACTGTTTTATTGCTGTTGTTTGGTAGATGACTTGTATTATTTGCCTCTCCTCTAGCATCTTTCAGAATCTTTTTTCTATCCTTGGCACTTCGAGTAGTCTAAATGTTTTGGGGAAGAGTGATTAAAATGCATTTGCTTCACCCTCTTGACACCCTTTTAGTATGATGTCTCTGGCATGAACAGTATGATGTTCACCTATAAACATTTCCTTGCATTTTTTTCATTGGTAAGTTTCTCTAATATATGTTCTTTTTTTCCTGGAATTCCTTTTAATTGAAAGGAATATCGCTTGATTCTTTTTGATTTATATTTTAGGAAATATTTTGGACTTTATATTCTGGCTTTCCATTGAAATGTTTTATTTGAAGAAGCCAGAAAAATAAATGGGGGAGATATTCATGAAAACACAGACATTACGCAGTACAGGGGATAGGGGAAGGGGTAAGGGAATACAAATCTTTACCCATCCTGCTAGCATTATTTCAGCAAATGAAACTGCAGTCTTATTCTATGGACAATCATTTATATCTGGTAAAGGACAAAGAAGATCTTTAGTGGAAGATGTGAGATCATTCCACTTTAAGATAACAAATAAATAAAATCAGAAAAAAGTGGCTTTTATTTTTTGGGGGTGGAGGGAGGCAAATCCTCTCTGTTACTCTGTCTATTGCTACTCTGTTAGTGATACTATTATTTATATAAAATATTTACAGATTTTTCATGGACGAGATAAATGACACCTCACTTCATGTTTTTCCAAATGCAGAGATGCCTATTCTCTGCACTTCTGGTTTTGTTTTGTTTTGTTTTTTGACTGTTTTCTTGACCAAATGTCCTTTTGTTTGTGAGCTTCTATTTGTGTAAGTTTTTTTGGTAGAACTGAATTTCTTTACAGACAAATCCTGAAATCCATATGTTTCACTAGCGCTCTATGTGCAACTGGGGAACTTTTACCTACTGAGTGTTAGGCTTACAGTGCTGAACGATGTGGGAAGCAGCTGTCCATACAAATCCATGAAGTGCGTACAACTGCAGCAGCCCCTCTCCCTCTGCTTAATCCACTGCATATTAGGATTCACATCTCTTACTAATACTTCTGCTGTCTTCTTGGCATCACTATCCATAGAGTGGCCTATGTTAATAAAGATGTTATTGAGCACGTGGCTTTGTGGAGGGATGCAGGCTGTTTCCAGTATTATGGATGAAAAATTGAAAGAGTTGAGAGTTGGTTCATAATCTCTACTTTTGGATCTGAGCTAACATATTTCATGAAAATCCTGTTTCTCTTTGAAATTATGAGGGATTAGTCTAATCAGAGACAGGGGGTCCATTCCCCCATGTTAAGTACAGACTGATGAGTTGGTCTCATTAACTGGTCAAATTGTGTGCCCCTCCCTACGTACTTCCAACTCCATGTCTCAGTGTTCATATTTTAATATTTTCTTATCTGTCATAGTCCATTTGGGCTGCTATTAAAAAAATACCAGAGATTATGTGGTTTATAGACATTAGAATTTTATTTCACACAGTTTCGAAGACTGAGAAGTCCAAGATCAAGGATCCAGCAGATTCAGTGTTTGGTGAGAGCTTGCTCCTGGTTCAAAGGTGGCCTTCTTCTTGCTCTGTCCTCACATGGAGGAAGGAACAGAGAACTCTCTAGAGTTTCCTTTACAAGGGCACTGCTCCCATTTATAGGGCTTTACTTTTATGACACAATCATCTCCCAAAGGCCCACATCCTAATAACATCACATTGGGGATTAGATTTCAATATATGAATTTTGGAGGGACAGTAGCATTCAGTCTATGGCCCTATCCAAAGACTCTCATTATCTAATTGTTATCTTTTCAATGGTTACTGATTCTTTATGAATGGGTTATCTTTTTGCCTTTCTCTGAGTAAACAAATTCATCCTCCTTTTATTCTCTGGATTGTTACTTGCTTGGGATCAATTTTTCTCTTGTAAATGGTGACACTGGCTGCCCAATCATATTTAAAAGTGAGCCAGGAAAGAGGCAGTCTGGAAATTCTATGTGGCTTTCTGAGTTTGTAAAGTAACAGATTTAGCTTTAAGGCGAGTGAGAAGGAAGACTGCCTTGTTGATGGGGATAGCCTAAGTGCCAGTACGTATGAGAATTACATCCGAGTGCTAGTATTCACAATACCTGCCTTTGTTCTCCTTCAGTGGCTAATTGATTTCCTTTAAAAATAACCTTTCCATACCTCCTCTTTGATACCTGTCTGCCCCTTACTCTTTGATAAGGAAAGGAGAATTTGAGGGTGACAAATGGTCCAGTATATAAAACTTGAGTTAGCACTCTTTCTCTAGCTGTACATTTGACGTTGCAGCATTTTCTGAAGATTCTCCAAGATTTGGGGCACCTAGGTGGCTCAGTCAGTTAATTTTCTGCCTTCCACTCAGGTCATGATCTCAGGTTCCTGGGATCAAGCCCCATGCAGTGGGCTCCACACTCATTAGAGAATCTCCTTCTCCATCTCCCTCTAACAAACAAACAAACAATAAAATCTTAAAAAAAAAAAAAAAAAAAGGCTTCTCCAAAGCTCTATCCAACAATTCAGCTGTTTCTCCCACACTATCCTTTTATGGGTCTTAGACCATAGCTTCTTTCACAGTTTTTCAGTACTCAGTATTTTTCTATCAAAAATATGTTATGCATTACATGATTAAAAAACCAAACTATTATTTTAATGGTATCTTAGGAAAGAGGATTTATGACCTAGTTTTTCTTATATCATTTTGATTATGCTTTTCTCACTGTTTTATTTTCTTGTGGCAAGAATGATCATTTGGTTGCTTCTTATTTGTTGAAGATTGAGTTCCTATTGTGGGAAAGTGACAGAAGAGAAGAGGGGCAGATGACTGTCAATTATTGAGTATCTGCTATATTCCATGTGCTTTGCTGGATATAGAAGGTAGGGAATACATAACTGGGCATATCATCATTATCTTAATTTTTCATATCAGAATTCATTGAAATTTTGAGAGATTAATAACATTGGTAATTTTACATACTAACAGGCTGCACCAAGATTAACCCCTTAACTTGAATACTTATTCTTTCTACAGTTCAATGCTGTCTTCTGTGTCTAGAATATGATTTTTTACTGGTTTGGTTTATTGTGCATATAATTGCAACACACTACTTTCAAGACATTAGTTCAGAGATTTCTACAGCAAACTGATGCAGTAAAGATAAAACCATTTTAGAAATCAATTAAAATAAAATATCACAAAACGCAAAGTATAGATGATTTTAATATTAAACATCATATCAATTTATTTGTTAGAGTGCTTTGCAGTATTACCAGCAAGCAATTTTTCTCTTAATAACTATGTTAATATTGCTATTTTCCAATTTGAGGATGAAATTGAGCAAGCACCCAAGCCTCATATTCCCTTAACTCTCTTCATAAATTAAATTCAGCAAATTTCTTTGCTAGTTGTTGTCTTTTCTAACAGTGTTTTTAGTAGGTATAGGCCATAACTGCATTTTCTTTAGCTTCAACTCCTCTATCTTGCCTATTAAAATACAGGTTATTTTTATGAGAAAAATACCTCACTTTTTATTAGTGATACAATATTAACATGGAGATCACAAGTGAAATGTATAATGCAGCATATACTGTGATCCCTGAGTCTTTTCAGCATTCAAATTCTCCTTCGTTTTGTGGAGTATTAACTTGAAATGGGTTTTTAACATTCTTTCTCTATATACTTGGTTCTATAGAAATAAAGTTATTGTGGGTGCCTGGGTGGCTCAGTAGGTTAAAGCCTCCACCTTCAGCTCAGGTCAAGATCTCAGGGTCCTGGAATCGAGGCCCGCATCAGGCTTCTGCTCAGGGGGGAGCCTGCTTCCTCCTATCTCTCTGCCTGCCTCTCTGCCTACTTGTGATCTCTCTCTCTGTCAAATAAATAAATAAAATCTTAAAATTAAAATTATTGAAATTTGAGAGCCAAGTCTCAGGATGACCAAAATCTACTTGATGATCCTGTTAAATTTTTTTTTTTTAAGTCACTAGATTGGATGGCTGGGTGGCTCAGTTGGTTAAGCCTCTGCCTTCAGCTCAGATTATGATCCTGGGTCCTTGCTCAGCGGGACACCTGCTTCTCCCTCTGCTTGCTCTGCCTGCTGCTCCCCCTGCTTGTGCTCTCTTTCTCTCTCTGACAAGTAAATAAGTAAAATCTTAAAAAAAAAATAAAGTCACTAGACTAATATTAGAAAGAAAAGTTATTTTTATAAAAAAATAGAAATAGAAATGTTTTACCTTAGAGCAATTCAAAATTGCGTTATAGGGGCGCCTGGGTGGCTCAGTTGGTTAGGCGACTGCCTTCGGCTCAGGTCATGATCCCGGAGACCCGAGATCGAGTCCCACATCGGGCTCCCTGCTCGGTGGGAAGCCTGCTTCTCCCTCTCTCATTCTCCCTGCTTGTGTTCCCTCTCTGACTGTGTATCTCTCTGTCAAATAAATAAATCTTTAAAAAAACAAGCAAACAAGCAAAATTGTGTCATATTAGTTTGCTCAATATTTTTTTCACTTTTTTTGACTTTAAATTTATTTTATTTTTTCAGTGTTCCAAAATTCATTGCCCATGCCCCACACAAAAAATTAAAAATAGAGCTACCCTATCACCCTGCAATTGCACTACTAGGTATTTACCCCAAAGGTACAGATGTAGTGAAAGGAAGGGCCATATGTACCCCAATGTTCATAGCAGCAATGGCCACAATCGCCAAACTGTGGGAAGAGCCAAGGGGCCCTTCAACAGATGAATGGATAAGGAAGGTGTGGTACATATATACAATGGAATACTACACCTCCATCAGAAAGGATGAATATCCAACTTGTAGCAACATGGACTGGATTGGAAGAGATTATGCTGAGTGAAATAAGCCAAGTAGAAAAAGTCAAGTATCATAAGGTTTCACTTACTTGTGGTACATAAGGGGTAATATAGAGGACAGTAGGAGAAGGAAAGGAAATGGGAAGTAGGGTAAATCGGGGAGGGAAATGAAACATAAAAGACTTTGGACTCAGAAACAAACTGAGGGTCTTGGAGAGGAGGGAGTAGAGGGATGTGTGAGCCTGGTGGTGGGTACTGAGGGCACCTAATTTGCTCAATATTTTTAAGCAATGAAGTCATTTAATATATTTTCATTTTTTGCCTTGTTTTCTAGTATTACTTTACTAGATTTAACACAGTTAATGATGGTAACGAACAGATAGATTTTTACTTAACTTTTTTAAGAACACTTGGCATTTTCTCTCAATATTTAATCCTTTGTCATCAATGTAAATAATGAATCATTTGAAGAGCTGATTAAGTTTTAAGTTCTAAAAGCAATAAAAATCAGTGTAATCATCACCTATTTAATAATCCTTTTTGCTTTTTCTCCCTATGTCAATGCTAGATCTCAAATTTACTGTCTAATTAGTATTAAATATTTGACACAGGCACTCCCACAGAGGACCAAATGTAATTTCATCAGCTAGACTAATATCCAATAAAATATGAGGTTTCATTAGCTATCATTTGGAGTCTTGTGGTGCAACTCAATTTATTTTAAATTTAGACAAAATATTTTAGTGGGAGAGAATGTTAGGGAATCAGCTGACCTTCCACTCACCATAACAGTTCACTTTTAACTATCCCTACTGGTTGGCATCTAGCCTTTGCTTATTGCTTTATTGCTTTACTGTCTCTACCTTGAGATGGTCTTACTCACTATGAGGCTACCTTAAGGTTACTAAGGACAGTAGCTACATCTGCCTCTCTGTCATTTCTACCTATAAGCTTTCATTCTATACCATGAAGCCACATCGAACGTTCATTTTAACACATGTTATTATACATGATAATTAATCATGATAGTCTAAATGAGGGGAGAGAAATACATGGGTGGTTACTTGAAGGAAATGAAGAGAACATGGTAAGGTTTTGGAGGAGGAAGCAGAGGTAAGGACTGTGTGATTGCCTTTCAATGAAGTGGCAGAGAAATAAAAATATTTCATTCTGAGCTATATTAAGTATTTTTCCAAAGGATGTATTAGGTTAATGGAGGTGGAGGGGAAGATGCTGTATCTGAGGTAACATACATTAATGAAGAAAACAAAGAAAACACAAAGCATGAGATTGAGAATATTAATTATGGGCATGGTCATCAGAATAGATTTTGTCATAAATACATGAAATCTTTCCAGGGAACAGAGCCAAAGGAAGTAGAGTAAATTAGACAGAAATGTTATCTAGTAGCTTAGGATTTTTCTTATTCGTTCTTGTATCACATTTGTATTTCATATTGAATTAATAAACTTTAAGTTATAAGAAAAATGTTTATTAAAGCAGCAATAGAATTCTGAGTATGAGATTTGTATCTCTTTACATGTTTCTGAAGGAGTCAAAAAGTGTTGCTTCTACAAGATGCTATGTTTTACGTAATGGTTTTGTCTTTGAGACAGTTTTAAAAGGAGGTATTACACAGCCTTACCAGTGATGGTGCCTCATATTTAATAGAAATTGCTAGTTACTGATATGACACTTATTACCCCTTTGTGCTTTACCAATAGAAACTTTTCCAGTTGAAAGACATTTTCAATCTTTCTTGAAGTGAGTTATAGGTGGCCGAGGTAATGTGAGTGCAAAATACGGATTTTTTTTTTAAAAGATTTTATTTATTTGACAGAGAGAAACACAGCCAGAGAGGGAACACAAGCAGGGGGAGTGAGAGAGGGAGAAGCAGGCTTCCCGCCGAGCAGGGAGCCCGATGTGGGACTCGATCCTGGGTCTCCGGGATCATGCCCTGAGCCGAAGGCAGTCGCTTAACCAACTGAGCCACCCAGGAGCCCCAAAATATGGATTTTCTAGAAGAGTTATTTTACAGCATGTGGACTCATCTTGGAGGGGTGCCTCTTTCCCCTTGCATCCTTCCTCCCTTCTTCCTTAAACAATCATCTTGTATCATAGGGGCAATGTTGTCAATGGAAACCAGTTCTAAAGATCAAGATATAAAAAGACCAACTAAGCTTGGATCCCAAATGCTTGTAAAATTGCCACATCAGCTCTGGACTTTGTACATTTGAACTTTTTCTACTTTCAGGAGAAATAAACATCTTTTTTTTTTTTTTTTCTTAAACCATTGGTATTTTGGGGCAAGGTGTTGTGTTTCATGCAGACCAAGCTAATCCTACCTGATTAATGCCCAAACTGGAATTGCTGGTATGAAGAAATGGCTCATGGGAAGTAAGCCACTGCCTCTGTTTCTAATATAACCTTACAGGATTTGCTGGCTCCTAGAACCATGCATCCTACATTACTTAGAGATATTTGACAATGCTGGGTGGATAAAAACTGTGTAGCATCATGCAAAATCCCACAGACTTTGGAGGATAGAGTCCTGAATTTAATTCTAATTTTGCCCCTTTTTTGGGTAACTCTGGGAATGTTGCATAACTTTTTAGTGTACCAACTGATCATAATAATTTTTACCTCATACTTTTATTATAAAAATTAGATGAGTTAATGTATATAAATAATTTAGAACAGTGTCTAGCACTTATTAGAGGTTAGATGTTATTATTGCCATTGTTTTTGTTATCAGTTATAGGTAGATAATTCCTTTTTCTTTCTGATTTAGTTGAACAGTGCACATTTTGCTTCTTAATATTGTTATTCACAGCATCTGTGATGTGCAGCATTACTCCTGTTCTAACTTACTTTAATAGTGACTGATTCATAGTGAGTAATGGGGGGATGTAACAAAGACACAGTATTTAATAGTTTTAAGAATTTTCCTTCTATTCACCAAATTTAAGGAATAAAATTTATGAGTGAAACTTTAAATATTATAGGCTTGTATTTTCCTTGGTTGTTAGGAATTAATTATGAATTACAAGATTCAAAATGTGAAAACATATTTTTATTTTCTTTTTTTTTTCATATTTTTATTTTCTAATATAAAGTCCTAGAGCATTGGAAATGATAAAACTTGAAGAAATTGAGATTTTTCTCTGTACAACTTGCTAATGTATTTTCATTAAGGCCAAATTCAAAGTCCTACATGGGCTAGTCTCCATTCATTTATTTTATTTATAACTTATTTCATAATAAGTTAGATATTTCCTCAGGTATCAATATTCTCAAATTTAGATTTATTTATTAGATTCCCTGACTCTCCCTCTGGCCTAATCTGACCAGTGGATAGGGTTGTTACATTTCTGCATTAAAAGTTGTAGAGCCAAGGTCACATTCTTAACTCAGAGTTCCTCTTATACCATATTACCTGAAAGAAGTTTAACAGAGATGTGAAATCATGGAGAATACTGAGTGAACGGGATTCAGTGCTTCTTAGCTGGGATTAGTGGTTTTTGTTTTGTTTTGTTTTGTTTTGTTTTGTTTTGTTTTGTTTTTTAAGTTCTGGATTTAAATCAGAGTAGAGGTTAGAAGCAAAGAACAGGGACTGGAACATCTTCCATTAGGGACTCAAACCCTTTCATTTGTCATTGACTGAGGTATTTAGTTGTATAACGTGCCAGGTAGGGTTTATTTTAAAATTGGTTGAAAACTCCTGATTACTTAGTTGTCATCCCAATAATATGTGAAAATATTTAGTTAAATATTTCATTATTGATAGCTTATTGGGTTTATTTTAGAGATGCAGTCTTATTAAAATATTCTTTATTTTGATGAAGGTGTTTATTATATATGAGAGAAACACCATTCCCTCTCTATGGGCATCTCAAATTGAGAAATTGTGAAATGAAGATTCTTACAACCTTGTTAGTTCTATAATAGAAAAGTTTTGATAGTTGTTTGATCAAAGCAACACTTTGAAGCACATTCAGAAGTTAGATCTGGGTATGTGATAAACAAATCTCTTTCTAACATCAGCAGGGACTTCCTCTTCTGTCTGAAGTTGCTAGGATACTATCTTAAAGAAATAACTCATTTGATTAACTGCAAATAGAAATTGCTTTTAAAAAAAAGTTCATACATTTATAATAGCCTAGGTCAGGCATAAATCTATACTTGCTAAATGTTAAGCATATGATCTGATGACCCTCTTGAATGTTGGAAGAAAAAACATTATTTTTCTTCATAAGATACATGACACAGAATGACTTTTAGCCATGTTTTACCATAAAAATGAAAATTTTGTTGGTAAAGGAATATTCTCTTGCCTTATCCTGGATTTTAGACCATTCTGAGGATCAAATGAAATGCCACAGACAAAAACACTTTGAACCTATAAAATGAATATACAAATTCAATAATTTTAAAAAAAGGATGTCTTTCCTGACAAGTGAAAATTTTGCCTATTAAATATGTCTGTTACATATCACCTATGTTCTTCATTAGCACTTGATTTCATATTTTATTTTATAATACAGAAGCCTCTGTAATATCAAGGCAGTGGTCACTATTACTTAATATTATGGATAAAGACATGTCTTAGGCAAAGAAGGCGTCTTCCTGTAGTTACACAGCTTTTCTAAAGAACAGATGGTAATCTTGGTCCTAATATGAACATTGCAAAGCAACTCTGTTATATAATAATCTTACTTCTCTGTTTTTGTATCCTGTGAAATTCATATACCACCTATGGCAGAATAAAAGCCAAAAAGGTTATTTATAACATTTTTTGTGGTAGGACCATTTTTCCAAATAAATAAAATCTGCCAATTTACTTACTAGCTGTTTCCTCACATAAGACAAAAATTTCAGATGCCATTCATTATGCTGATTTCTGAAAAGTATCTTTAGCTTGATATAGTTCTTATATCAGAGTGATATAGCTATGTATATGGTGTTTTCTGCTGGTGTGGTACTCTAATAGTCCACTTAGGCTGCTATAGCAAAGTAACACAGACCAGGTAGCTTACAAACAGCAAAAACGTATTTCTCACAGTCCTGGAGGCTGAAAGTCTGAGATCACAGTGCCGGGGTACTTGGGTGAGGACCCTCTTCCTGGTCTGAGCCAGAGATTTCTTGTTTGTCCTCACATGTAGAAGGGGCTAGGGATCCCTGTGGGGTGTCTTTTATAAGAATGCTTCCATTGTTCATGAAAATACCATCCTCATGACTTTAGGCACCTCTCAAAGGCCTCCCTTCTAATACCATCACATTGGGTATTAACATTTCAATATATGGATTTTTTTCCAATGCAGTCTGATAATCCCTGACTATGGATTGGTTTGTTTAATCCATTTACATTTAATGTTATTATTATAATAGTTGTGTTTACCACCAGTTCACTTTTTATTTTTTTCTACTTCTTATGTTTCTTGCCACTCTTTTTCCTTTACTGTTTTCTTTTGTATTACATAAATACTCTCTAATATAGCATTTCGATTTCTTTGATTTTGTTTATTTTTTTGTTTTTTAATGGTTGTACTAGGGCTTACCACAGAATCATTTTCAAGCATATATTAACTTAATTCCAGTAATATATAGAAATGCTATCCTATATAGCTCTATTCCCTTTCCCCTTTTTTTGTGGAATTATTTCTGTACATATTACACATATTAATGTTACAAAAATATACCCTTTGAGCTGTTAGTGGTAAATATATTATATATATAGTATATTTATATGTTATAAGCCTGACATGTCATATACATATTATTTTATACAATAGCTTCTTAAGTTATGAAAAGGAAGATAATGCATATATACATGTATACACACACATATATATATGCACACACATATATATACACATACATATGTACACACACATGCACACACACACATATATATATATATTTTAAATAATCACATAATTACCATTACTGGTATTTATTGTTCTTATGGATTCAAATTCCATTGGACTTCACTTGCTTTAATCCTGAAAAAACTTCTTTTATTTCTGTTTTTTCAATTATTTATTTATTTATTCATTTATTTTTTAATTTATTTTAATGTAATCTCTACACCCAATGTAGGGTTCAGATTCACAACCCCGAGATCAAGAGTTACATACTCTACCGACTGAGCCAGCCAGGTGCCTCTGAAGAGCTTCCTTTAATATTTTTTGTAAGGCATGACTACTAGAATTAATTCTCTGTTTTTATTTGTAGTATTTTAAAAGTGAGAAATACATGCACATAAAAGTAAACAAATACATGCATTTCATAAGAAATGAGTAATAATTCAGGAGTCTGTGTTAGAAATTGACATTTTTATTGACACATAATAATCTAGCTATATCCAAATGCACAATAATTCAGATATTTGAGTTTATAGCTACATTTGAATTGGCCAGCCTTTTGGATGCTTTGGGCAGGCAAATATTTTTAAATACTGAGACATCCAGTTCTTTAGGGCATCAAAATGTCTCATTGAAATTAATATACAAATTCTTTTACAGAGTATGTCTCTGATGATTGTGGCAGCATTGACAGTAGACCCCAAAACATTTGAAATTCTCACTTTTGGTTTGCTAAATATTTTGGTTTGGACCTTAGCTTAAGACTTTTGAGACCATAAGGACACTTACTAAAAAGTTTAATACTTATCAAATTCACAGCTCTGATTTCATGCAGTATCATATCATTCCTAACAATTATTCAGATGATGTCTTGAAAGATTACTTAAGAAGTCAGGTGGGATACTTAGAGCTTTAGATACTAGATACTTTATATTCTGGTTGTGAAGTATTGTATGTGAAGACAAATCTACATGACCCGAAGGCAAATTTAGTCTTTGTTGTCTGGGAACTCTGAGTTTGTTGATATGCATAGAGTACCGCTTTAATACTTACATTTAATAATTTGATTAATGAAAGGTAAATTCCTGAGGGGCAACGATTCTTATATACCCTTTTAAATATTAATTGATTTAATATATTGTTTACCACAATACTAGTTTTTGGTCCCGTAAGTAACCTTTCTGAAGTAATCTGACATGTTTAATGCATAACAATGATAGTACTGACAATTACTTAGTTTTATTTTATGCCTTTCTTCTGAGGACCTCAAAGTACTTTGTGCCTTTTCTGACAATTTTTATAAAATCTCTGTAATGTGGTGGGAATCCTGTAGGAGAGGGAACAATAGCACTTAAAGAAACAGTGGCATTTCTATAACCCATATCTAAAGTATCATAATTTCATAGAAAAACATGTCATAGAGTATTGAAAGGCTTCATTGTATTTTTATGTCTGTCACTGGGTTTCTTGTGTTCTCTTGGCTAAAGTTTTGTACACTGTTTTCTGCCTCCCCCTTCTTCTTCTTTATCCATCGCTTAATAGTCTGAGATTTCAGATTCAAATAACCAAAATACAATAGACATTTACATCGGTCAATGGACAACTATCCAATAGATCAGTCCATGTGTGATTCACTTCATTAAAATATGTAACTTCTAACAAATAAAAAAGTAAAATATGTAACTTCTGTGGTAATACTAAGAATCAATCTTCCCTAACCCTAATTAAGATATTGCAAGTAAATAAGATTTATATACATGTGAAGACACACACATACATTCATACAGAGTATGGATCCTCCATCCAGTATGGAGGATAAAGATTCTATCCTAGAGTGATCAGGACACAGACCTGGCCTGTATTTGGGATTTCTGACCTGTGTGGTAGGTATGTGTATTTACAGATATATGTAATTTCTGGTGGAAAATAATCATTTCCATCTGTAATGGTAAAGGAATACTACACATTATATAGGATATAGACATAGATACAAATATATAGACACAGAATACAAAAGATTTTGATGAATTAGATTACAGAATACAGAGAAAATATGGTTATGTTACTGTTCTGGGCTGAACTTTAAACCCCTCCCCCCCCAATTCATATCTTGAAGCTTTAATTTGTAGTACCTCAGAATGTGACTGTATTTGGAGATAGGGCCTTTGAAGAGGTAATTAAGTTAAAATGGGGTTATTAGTTTGGATTCTAACCAATATGATTAGTGTCTTTAAAAGAAGAAATCATGACACAGACATAGGGATCATCCTATGGGGGCATAGTGAGAAAGTGGTCATCTGCAATCCAAGGAAAGGGGCCACAGGAGAGACCAACACTGCTGACACCTTGATCTTGGGTTTTTAGCCTCCAAAACAGTAAGAAAATATATTTCTGTTGTCCAAGCCAGTAGTCTATGGTATTTTGTTCTGGAAGCCCATACATTTACTGAGATGAGAATTTCTATAAGATATTAAGCTCAAAAAGAATAGGGACTTTAACAAGTACATTGTCATCCAACTCAAAGGAAGGAAAACTCTAAACCTAACTAAAAGAAAACGTAATGCAATTAAATAATTAGTAAGAAATTGTGCTAGAATCTAAGAGTTGAAGTATAACTTGCAAAAATCAATTAACCATTAAACTGACCCTTTGAAAAGCTGCCTCCATCTAAGCCATTGTCTTCCACATCAGCTTGGGCTTCTTTTACTCTTGATATCTATGGAGAATTATTTTGAAGGTCATTCCACACAACCTTAAACATCTTCAAGATTTTTCTGAACTTCCAAGGGTCTTGTTTTCTTAGCTCTTGTTCTTGAATTTTTACTTTCTATCACTGTGCTGCCACATGTCAATGTGCATGTGAAAATCTGATGCTTCATCAGTTTCCAGAAAAATCGTGCATATTGAACACTTCTTGAGTTTATAAAGCTTACTAAATATTTGTGAGATCAATATGGGTTAAATAAATTATTGGAGGAAATAGCTGCTATATTTAAAAAAATAAAGCAATGGCACAATACTAATAAAGTTAACTAATGGATTGCAAGAAAATGTAGGCATCAAAAATATCTTAATATGTTTAAATGATAACATAATATCAAGATGGTAAATTTGTCAAAAGCCCTTTAAGGAAGGGAATAAAGGGAAGACATTATTGAATGTGAAGATCATGTAGAAATCTCATAAGCAAAAATGGATAATTTTAACTCATGTCAGCTGAAACCTGATTTGGTTACTATATGAGAATAATTTGGTTGAAAATAAAAAAAAAATCCAACCCAAATTGCTTTAACTAAAAATTTTTAAGGATAGCGTTGGCTTTAGTCCCATTTGGATTAAGGAAATCACCACTCAGTGTTTCTCTACCTGCACTAGTTTCCCATTGTAATAACAAATTACCACAAATTTAGTGGCTTAAAGCAACACAAACTTATTCTCTTATGAAAAGAGGTCAGGAGTCCAAAATAAGTCTTAATGGGCTAAAATAAAGGTGTTGACAGAACTTTCTGGAAGCTCCAGGAAAGAACTTGTTTTTTGCCTTTTATAACTTCTAGAAGCTGTCAGTATTGCTTCCTTCTTGGCTGTATAATTCAGATCTCTGTTTTCATCATCACATTATTACTTTGTCCCCACCAATCCTCTTGCCTCTCCCTTATAAGGATACTTATGATCACATTTAGGTCTTCCTTGATAAGAAAGATCCTTAACTTATTCATGTATCCCTTCCTATATGTAAGGTAATGTATTCACAGTTTCCAGGGACTAAGAGAGAGACATATTTGGGGGAGGGGCATTACTCAACCTACCACACCACCTCTTGGCTCTCCTTTCTTCCAAGCTGTCTTCTCTCAGAGACTTCATGATTGTCAGGATGACTTGACAGTAAGCCCTAGTTTTATATCTTCACTATTTAAAGTCAAAGGAAGAAAAGTATACAACTGTCTTTACAATCTCAGTAAATACCTCTAGATTCTAGATTCTCTCTTTACTTGACCATATTGCTATGCCCAAGAAAAATGAAACGCTCTGATTCTCCTTTTCTGACACAAATGCCCTCCTGAGAGTCCACTCCTTTCAAAGCACACAGAGAGAAGGGAAAAAATAGTCAATCACTCCCTCAAGGAAAATAAGAATATTATAATTAGAGAATGGAGATTGGTGCTTGATTTTCAAAAACTGACTATTCCTAGAAATATTTGAGAGTGAATTTTATGATATCTGTAATCTGACGATGCTAAAATTGATAATGATGTTGATGAGTTTTCTATAATGGGGGGGTCTATCTTTACACTCACCAGTATTAGGGGAGTGGCTTGGGAAACTGATTTTAAAAAGTGAAAAAAAAAAAAAAAGCAAAAGACAACCCCCCAAAACAAAACAAAACAAAACCCCCAAACCCTCAACATTTATTTAAGGTAGTTTGGCCAAGTGTATCAGGTTTCTCTTTTAGACTAATTCGATGCCTTGGTCTTCTCTCTGTAGTGTGCCCTGTAGTGACCTCTCTGATCTAGGTTGGCTTCCATTAAAGACCAAGTTAGGGTGGCCACTAAGTTTATAGCTTGAAATACACTTCTTTAAAGATAACTATGAAATTATATATTACTTTTTAAAAACCAGATTTGCTTAGTTAGAGAAGAGGAAGATAGAATAAAGAAAGGAACATCATAAACATCTTCAACTTGTTAAAGGATTGCCTCATGAAAAAGAGTGGTTAATGTTAGATAGAGACATATATTTTGGAGAGTGGATATAAAGAAGAGCTTTCTAATATCTAGAATTTTCCAATAAGAAACTGGAATTTGGGGCGCCTGGGTGGCTCAGTTGGTTGAGCGACTGCCTTCAGCTCAGGTCATGGTCCCGGAGACCCCGGATCGAGTCCCGCATCGGGTTCCCTGCTCGGTGGGAAGCCTGCTTCTCCCTCTCTCACTCCCCCTGCTTGTGTTCCCTCTCTGGCTGTGTTTCTCTCTGTCAAATAAATAAAATCTTTAAAAAAAAAAAAAAAGAAACTGGAATTTATTTCAGTGGAGTGAAATTTCTTTCTATAGAAGGTTTTAAGAAAGAATACAGAAGATATTTCAAGATTTTTTTAAGTCTTTCATCATATATATGAGGCAAAATAGCTTCTGGGGTTTCATCTAAAGGAGTGTTTTTCTTTTAATATTTTATTTATTTATTTGACAGAGAGAGAGATCACAAGTAAGCAAAGAGGCAGGAAGAGAGAGCAGAGAGCCTGATGTGGGCCTCAATCCCAGGACCCTGGGATCATGACCTGAGCTGAAGGCAGAGGCTTTAACCCACTGAGCCACCCAAGTACCCTACAGTGTTATTCTTGATACCAAGTTGGAAACAAGGTATATATTTTAAATAAAATAAAATATAAATATAAAGTATATACCTCAAATATTATTAAATATATTTATGTTATGAACAAAAACATAGATTCTAAGTTGTAGAAATTTAAACATTTAAGACAGCAAAATGCAGTTTTCCCCACCTCATAATCAGTAAATGCACATAAACATGAAAGAAAATTATAAATTGATAAAAAGGACGTGTGGCATTGTGTAGGTCAGCACTTTATAAAAGTCACAAATAGTAAGTCTGAAATTTTAAGCAGGGGAATAGAAGTACTGATAATTTCCTATGCTATGTTGACTTCAATTGATTCAGAGTGTTTGATTTTACCCAGAAGTAGATGACAGTGTAAACATAACTTAAAAATCATGGACTCTGTTTTCTGTTTCTTCAAGTAATGAACTTTATTCTGGGAAAAATATTCCTCAAGGAGAAAAAAATATATAATTTCCTTTGGTTTCCTATGGTCAGGAATTATAATCTGTATTATAGAGTCTTCATGCTTCATTGTGCATTTTTAATGACTCTTTTGTAAAGATACCTGTCAAGCATGTAAGGCTAAATATCAGTGTGGTGATTTCTGATGGTGCACTAAATTCTGATAGGAAAAGGGAAAACATGAATAGGATACTAAATATTGAGATGAATGGTATATGTTATTCTAGGCAAGAAAAAAAGCAAATGAAGAATTTGCTTTTTATTTTTGGTACAGAGCTTGCATTGAATTTAAATCATGTAGTGGAGAGTATATGATGACTAACTTAATGACAATGCTTGTAATGTTATTTTGTTTGTGTTTATTTGTTGAATTAGTAAGTCTTTGAGAGCACTCTCTTTACCTAGAATTCATTAGAAATACATTTTGTACTTTCTGGTTGTAAATTCTTTACAGTAATTTGACATGGTAAATGGAATTTATACTGAGAAATTTAAGATCCCATCTAACACCTGTTGAATAAATAGTTCTGTGATTTAAAAATTATATCATAGTATTGCTACTTTTGGTTTCATGTAATTAACTTGATATATAAACATCAAACTGAATTAACTGTATAATTGAATTTTGTTTACATTTATCTGAGCTGTTCTGTGCTATATAAATCATATAGAAAGTTAATAGATTGAATATGTTCTTTATTTCACGGTTCTTATTTCTATTTCTTGATAGGTGAGCTTCTATTGTAAAAATAATTGAAATAGTATCATTTTAATAGAGATAATTCTGGTTTATTAATTCTCACTTTGGAATTTTTTAGGGCCAAATGATGTTTCCAAATATGAAATTCATTCCTGTGACAATTACTTTCTTTGTCAAGTTATTTCCTGGTATATCTCAGTTTTCAAATCTTTAGTGAACCTGAGCTACTTTCATCATTTAAAACTATTGGTCTGTTTGGGGCAAATATTAACATTTTATTTCTTAGGAAAGATTATTTCTCTTAATTCAGTAGAGAAGAGCTTTAAAAATGTTCTACATTTTCTATGTCTCCATACCCACACTCCCAGTTCATTATTGTTTTCCCCCAAGACATGGATATCTCACTTAATCTTGTGCTATCTTCCCAGTTTATGAGAAATCCGATTCTATTTTAATTTGTTGGTGTGCTTTCTTTAGAAGCCTCATATTGATGAGCTATCATTTAAAATTTCTTCTTGCCTCTTACACTGTTGGTGGGAATGCAAGTTGGTGCAGCCACTTTGGAAAACAGTGTGGAGATTCCATAAAAAATTAGAAATAGAGCTACCCTATGACCCTGCAATTGCAGTACTGGCTATTTACCCCAAAGATACAGATGTAGTGAAAAGAAGGGCCATATGTACCCCAATGTTTGTAGCAACAATGGCTACAATTGCCAAACTGTGGAAAGAGCAAAGATGCCCTTCAGCAGACAAATGGATAAAGATGATATGGTCCATATATATCATAGAATATTACATCTCCTTTAGAAAGGATGAATACCCAACTTTTGTAACAACATGGATGGGACTGGAGGAGATTATGCTGAATGAAATATGCCAAGCAGAGAACATCAATTATCCTATGGTTTCACTTACTTATGGAGCATAAGGAGTAACATGAAAGACATTAAGAGAAGGAAAGGAAATGTGAACTGGGGTAAATCAGAAAGGGAGACACAGCATGAGAGACTTTGGACTCTGAGAAACAAACGGAGGATTTTGGAAGGGAGAGGAGTGGGGGAATGGGTGAGCCTGGTGGTGGGTATTAAGAAGGGCACTTATTGCTGGAGCACTTAGTGTGTTGCATAAAAAATGAATCTTGGAACACTGAAAAAATAAAATAAAATCAATTATTAAAAAGATTAAAAAATAAAATTAGTTCTTGCTATTCTGAGTAACGTGAACAGGGCAGATTTGATATGAATACCTTTATCTTATGTTTGAGTTCATCTTTAAGTTCAAATTATATGAATTTAAGAGATATTTTTCAAACTTGGTGTTATTAATTTGAATCTTGGTTTTAGACATTTAGATTGATTTTCTTCCTTCTTACTTTATCTTCTGAATGCTCTGTTGCCTATTGTATTCAATCTTCTTGATTTTTTTTTCTCATTTGCATTTTCCTGTAATGAGCAACTTGATTTCTTTCTATTGTGCTTTTAATTGCCAGAGTGGAAAATGAAAAGGGTGTGGCATTGTATTGGATGTACAATGAAGGCCTGCCATTAATCACAGTTGGCTGCTGAACTCCTTGGTATAGGTTGCTTTTCTGGAATTGGTTAATTATAAATATTTGGTTATGCTTCTAAACTTTATTTGACTTATTTAAATTTTTTTTGAAAGATAGAGAAAGGGACGGTGGGGCATAAGTAGAGAGAGGATCGTAAGTAGGCTTGAGTCCTAGCATGGCATCTGAGGCTTACTTTCATGACCCTGAGATCATGACCTGAGCCCAATACAAAAGTTGGATGCTTAACTGACTGAGCCACCTCAGTACCCCTCAAATGCTATTTTTGATTTTTATTTTTTAAAGATGTTATTTATTTATTTATTTGAGAGAGAAAGAGTGAGTGAGTAAGAGCCACGAGGAGGAAGGAGGAGTAGAAGCAGAGGGAGAAGCAGGCTCCCCCCTGAGCAAGGAGACCCAGGACCCTGCTATCTTGACCTGAGCTAAAGGCAGATGCTTAACCAACTGAGCCATCCAGGCGCCCCTCAAATGCTATTTTTTAAAAGATTTATTTATTTATTTTAGGGAGAGAGTGCACATGCATGGGAAATAGAGTGAGGAAGAGAGAGAGGGAAACTCAAGCAAACTCCACACAGAGTGCAGAGCCCAAAGCAGAGCTCATTTTCATGACCCTGAGATCTGGACCTGAGTAGAAATCAAGAGTCAGACACTTAACCACTTAACCACCTGGGTGACCCTCAAATACTGTTTTTTTTTTTAAATTAAGTCATTTGAATTTCTACAAATAACAGGAGATTAATGTCTTTAATATATAGGTTGCTTCCATGTCTGTTTCTTGTCATGAACATTATCCTTTGCAGGGGGGGAAACTTACTCAGAAACATTTATCTCAAGTAATAATTTATAAACTTGACTTCACAAATTTATAGTTAGCCCCAGAGCTAATATTTTATGGTAAGCTAGGTGCTATCAGTTTTGTAGTTTGTTTATAATAGGACATTCCTCTACTCTATGAAAATCCTTTCTAAAAATATAGTATCAAGGCAAAAATTATACCAGACAAAATTAGAGGTAAGAAAGACTTTATTCAAAGCTACTGTATTGGGGAGATATGTCACAACTAAGTTGGAGTTGAATTTTGCTGACACACAGTGGGTAGAGTGTTTTAAGGACTGGATGAGCTAGTGGAAAAATATTGAAGGACATATGGTCAGTCAGAGGCTATCTGTGTTCTCTAATTAGTTTTATCCAAAGGAAGAATTAACTTGTCCTGTCTTTATGACAAGAGGTAATTTTGTAAACGTGGAGTAAGGTGTCCTCCAAAGTTAGACTTCTACCCATTCTCAGAAACTGGCAAATAAGGGTGGCATCTTCTTGGATGATTACATTTCTGAGATGGTTCCCAGGTCTTTGATAAAGATATAGTGGATTGTAAAGCTGTCAGGAGGCTTTTAAAAAGATTTACATCTCAAAAAGATAGAAAATAGTTTACAGTGACAAGTTTTCTAAGGGAAATTGTTTAAGAAAAGGGAGATCTGGGGTCTAGAGTCAGGAAGAAATCTCTAAAGTTTAATGAAGCTGATGGGAATGTTAATGTCTCTTGGTTTTGGTCACTGGCATTATTAACTAAGTATACAATGAAATTCAAGTTTTCTTATGAGTTTATAAACTTTTATAGAAATAATTTATTTACTGTAGGAGTTCAGCCATTCTGTCAAAACTTAAGATTTGTGAACCCCATATATTGGTTATTACTTGAAAAATAATTCATTTAAACAATATCTAATGCTAAAAGTCGCAGAGTAATTCTGCATTGTAGAAATTCCAGGTAACATCTAGCAGGGTTTGTTTGAAATTTGAATGGTGACTATGAACACTGAAATCAGCTGCTTTCATTTCCTGTGAGTGCTTTTTAGATCAGCACATTAGCTTTTGAGTTTACAATGCTTCACTCTCATTATTTTCTTTTATCCTTTCAACAAAACCACAAGCTAGCTTCTATAGTAGGTGTGTAAATTTGGGCAAGTCTTCTAACCTGTTTAAGGCTTCATTTTAGAATTAGGTTTTCTGTCTTTTTAAAATTTTATTTATTTATTTATTTATTTATTTATTTATTTATTTATTTATTTATAAAGATTTTATTTATTTGACAGAGAGAAACACAGCCAGAGAGGGAACACAAGCAGGGGGAGTGAGAGAGGGAGAAGCAGGCTTCCCGCCAAGCAGGCAGCCCCATGTGGGGCTCAATCCCAGAACTCTGGGATCATGACCTGAGCTGAAGGCAGAGGCTTAACCACTGAGCCACCCAGGTGCCCCAGGTTTTCTGTCTTGTTGTAATATTTGATAATACAGTTATCTAGCAAAACTGTTTGATACTTAAATGAGATTATTTATTCAAGAAATATGTACTAAGCACTGGTGATATGGGAGTCACCGCACTGGGCCTGAAAAGAAGATACTGCAGTGTTTGGGTGGATTATATTCCAATATTTATTAAAATAAATATATAGTCTCTGATGGTTGCTAATAAGGACAATATATGGATGCACTAGAATGGAAGCGAAAGAGGACAAGAACTTCATTATCTGGTTTACCTGTGAATTATTAAGAGTAAACTATAGATAATCATCTCTTTGTTTAAATTTTTGTGCAAAATTCCCTGTAGTGCAATGGAGAGCAGTGCAAGACAGTGGAGGATGTAATTATAGTCTATGTGAATCTCTGCCGAGTGCCTAAGTCCATTCAGGCTGCTGTAACAGAAATACCATAAACTGGATGGCTGACAAGCGACAGGAATTTATTTTTCACAGTTCTGAAGACTAGAAGTCTGAAATGAGAGATTCAGCCTATTTGGGTGAGGGCCGTCTTTGGGGTCGCAGATTTGTTTTATCCTCCTCTAGCAAAGGGACCTAGAGATTTCTCTGAAACCCCCTTTATAAGGGCACTAAACCCATTTTTGATGGCTTTATCACTCATGATCTAATCACATTCCAAAGACCTCACCTCTAAATACTGTCCCATTGGGCATTAGGATTTAACATATGAATATTTGGAGGAAATAATCATTCAGACAACAGCTATACCCAATAGAAACTTGGCAAGTTCTATACTCAGTAATTCATGGTGCTGCACACTCCTGCCTGGGTTTACTGTATTTGTAATTTTTAATGTTTATATCTCATCAGATTATAAACATCTTGAATACTCCACATATCTCACATACTCATCGTGAGATAAAAGAATAAATACTTCCCTGATTGTTAGTGTTTGAAAATTTTCAAATGCTTTAAATAATTTATAGTATTTTCCAGGGATATCAAATACTTTGAAAGCATTATATACATAGAACTGATGGGTTAACCATTAGGTAGTTAACAGTTGCATCTTTTTTTTTTTTTTTGTAGTTGTGTCCTTAAGTGCCTCTCACAGTACCCAAAATATAGTACTACTGAACACAGCTTTGAATGCATAGCAATCTTGTTTATTGCAGATCAATAAAAATAGGGATTTTTTTTTAAACCACTGAACTTATTTTTTGAGCAAATGAATACAATTACTGCTATTTACATTTTTTGGTAGTAAGTTGTCTGTAAGGTAGGACTGAGTTGGCCTAATTTCAAATATAGCACATGCAGAAAAGTAGTAAAACTCCATTTTAATAACAATTCATAATTTAAACTTTACACCACTATCTTGGAATGGCCCCCGGCTTAGTCTGAGCTCTGATTAAAATTTATAGTTTGCAGTAGGATTTTTAACATAGCCTACATGGGGTTGATTGGATTAAGACTCTGTGATATCCAGACTTGAAACTGAAGTGCATAAATATGGACTCAGTGACTGGAATAGGAATCAGTGTTGTCATTTCTTTTACTCTGCTCAGTACTAGGGACAGCCTACTTTAACCTTGGGAATCCTGAGCAGAATGAGTCATGAGGTTTAAAGGACTTTTACTCAGCTTGACCATCAAGGCCTGACCTTCAAGAGCCTATGAATGTGTGAGAATGGGGAGACAGGATGGAGGGATTAAGAGAAAGTTTATTGAGGACACGGAAAAGTAGGTACAGGCTTCAGTGGGAGCCCAGCCAACCATACTGGTCGTTATGATGTCAGCCCTTGCTGCTCTAAGAAGGGTTTCTCATTCTCTGGAGTTTGGTTATGCAAATCAGAGGCAAGGAACAGTTTTAGGTAAATCATTCTTCATTCAGGTCTTATGCATCAGAAAAAGCAATCCCAGAAAGAATTCCTCAATATTTTACCTTTGGAATATCTTTCAAACACAAACAAAAAACAAAACAAAGCAATAAAAATCCCTTAAACATTTCTCTAAGATAGACTTCTTTAGCTTGAAGCATATAAGGTCAATGAAGGGCCTTAGACATATTTTCTTGATTTTTTTCCAAGCCATGGCATTTATAAGTAGTTAACTTTATACTTCCACCAACCAATTCATACTTAGAGCCAAGGCGCTTTGACTCAAAGTAAGAAAATAACTGCAGAGGATATTAATAGCACAAATAACAAGGTAAATCCAGATAATAAGCATCATAATAGATCATTTTATCTTAAGACAGTCCATTCATAATAAATTCATTGCTATTTAGTTGAAAGTTGTGAGTTTTTACTCTGAATTAAAATCTGAAAAGCAAATCAAAATTGCAAAAAAAAAAAGTTCTGCATAGCCTATGATACCATCAGTACCATTTATTTTTTCTGTAATATTACTGGTAGTATAGTGTTGGTTTGTGTTCCTAAAGGAGATTATTGCTTGGTTTTAAACAAAGTAAAAGATGTGTCAAATTTATAAATAACCATTTTAGAATGTGTGTGTGTATAAGAGAGAGAGAGAAAGAGAAAGAACTGGAAAAAAAATTTAGAAAACAGGCTAGTAGCTGGCCTTACTTGTTTGTTTAAAATTTTTTGTCGTTTGGGGCATCTGGCTGTCTCAGTCAGTAGAGCATGCTACTGTGAATTCAAGGGTTGTGAATTCAAGCCCGACATTGGGCTTAGAAGTTACTTCCAAAAAATAAAAAAGTAATAAAAATTTTTGTCTTTTTCTTGATTTTGATTTTCTTGATTTATTGATAAACTTGGATTGGCCCATGTCTGTTTTGTTTATCAGTGAACATCTGGTAATTTCAAGGATGCTGAGTATAAAATATACACTCAGTTAATACTTGCTGAATTTTAGAATGATCTCATTTCATTATTCATCTCTTACTACTAGAAACTCAGAGTCATGAGAGCCTCTCTCCTCATTTGGACCCAAGATTGAGAAAACACTTTTTCTCCCTAATTAAGGCTGCCAGATAAAATAGAGAACACTTACTTAAATTTGAATTTCAAATAATCAATGAACATTTTTTTTCATAAATATTTTCCAAATATTGCAAATGTATCCCATGCAAGTTTGGGATCTATTTATTAAAAAAACTGTTTATCTGAAATTCATATTTAACTAAAAATATTGCATTATTATTTACTAAATCTGTCAACCATCCCTCTTGGGAAAGAGAGAAAAAAAATTGGGTTATCCTTATCATGGTGCATTCTACTAGAGGTAAAGTTATAAATCATCATAACTTGACACATCCTACCCAAGGTAGTATGGAAGGAAAAGAGCCAATGGAACAAGAGTAATTCAAGAATATCTACAGATAATCTAAGTGTAAACCCACAGATTATTTATTCTGAAAAGAGAGAGGTATTTTGGGGTTTGGGTGGATGGAAAGAGTGGCAGAACTAGCAACCGTGAGAGAGTTGAGTTACCTATACAGTGAAGTCTTTGTGCTTCTGTGACTCAACATACTTTGCTGGAAAATGTGGATCTACCTTAAAGGTACAGAGATAGGGCAGGGGACCTAGAATTATATATAGCGTACTCCTCCACAATCCAAAAAAACTCCCACTAAAAGGATTTGGATGAGTTAATTCATATGCTTTATGATTTTTATGGTTGATTTCTACCAATGAAAGGACTCATTAGGATTTTAGGTAGTAATGAGATTTTTTTAAGAGTACCTACTTCTTAAATTATTGCACTTCTCATATGTCTATTCATTTATTCTTTAACTCATTGTGCAGATACTTATTTGCCAGATATTATTCTGGGCTTCAGAAATACAGCAATGAAATAAAACCCTTCCAGTTTTATCTTAGAGCAAATAGGCAATAAACAAATAAAATGATTTCAGGTTGTGATAAATGTCTTGAAGGAAATTAATAGAATATTATGAAAGTGAATAACTGGGCTTAGGAGTTGGGGAGGACCACTTTAAGTAGGATACTCATGGAAAGCCTCTCTGAGGAGGTACTCTTTGAAATGAATTTTGAAGGATGATATGGAGTTAGCCATGTAATGATCCAAGGGAAAAACAATTTCATGCAAGAGGAACAAGTATGTAAGCTTTTTGCTTGGAAGGAGTACAGTGTTTTCATGTAAAGAAAGGAAGCATGGATGGCTGAAGAGTAGAAGATGAAACTGAAGAGGCAGGCAAGGGCCAGGTTATGGTTGAACTGTATAAATCTTGGTAAAGACTTTGAATTTTTTTCAAACTGCTTTGGGGACGCTTTGAGGGTTTTAAGCAGGAAAACAACGTGATTTGATATCCTTTTAAAAAGATCAAACTAGATGCTGGATGAAACATAAACTGAGTGTGGAGGAAGTAACAGTAAAAGTAGGGATACTACTGCAGTAAAAAGGCCATTATAGAAAATGATTCCATAGTGATGTGGACTAGGGTGACAGCAATGGAAATAAGGTGAAGTATCTAGATTTCGTCTTGTTTTGGAGGTATAACTGACAATTTGTTTATGCATTTTATGAGGTTATATTAAGAAAATGAAGAATGAAGTTTAATCCTATAGTTTTTGGTTTGAGCAATTGGGTTGATTGTGGTGTTATTTATTAAGATGTAAAAGACTAGTTGAGAAACCCATTTGAGGGAGTCATGAGATCTCTCTGAGTAAGTTATCCAAATAGAAATGTCATGGACGTCATTAGCTGTATGAGTAAGGAGCTCAGAAAGAGCTCAGTGTCATCAGTATGTGATGATATGTATTTGAAAGTGGATAATGTGGATAATATTTTAAGAGTTGGAAATGAATGAGATGATTGAGAGAAAGTAGAGAAGAGAAGAGGGCTGAGGATGAATTGTGAAAAGTGAATATGAATGATTAACGATGTAAAATTCATTTGAGAATTTTGAGTAGAAACAGAGAGAAGTATCCCTTGGATTATCAACATCGAAGCCATTAGAGACCTTCTCGAGATGGTGTTTGCAATGGCAGGGAGTCAGATTGGAGTGAATGGAGGAATAAATGGGAGGTGGCAAAGTGATAACAGGAAATAGAAATAAGTTCTTTAGTTCTTTTGGAGATGTCTTGATGTAACAAGGAGAAGTGTGGGGTAATAGTTAGAGTGTTATGTAGGGTCAAAGAAGGATTCAGAAAGTTAGAGACACAATAGGAAAGAAGAAATTGAAAAAGAAAAGAGAAGAGGAAGCAGAAGTGGAAGTCCTTGAGAAATGTGATGTGTTCCAGACTGCAGGATCTTCCAGTTTGTTCATTCAGAAAACATGTTTTTAACATCTACAATTTGTCAAGTACTGGGATAGCTAGTAAGGATACAAAGACAAAATCTGTTACTCAGAAATTGTCATAATATTGTAGAAGAAATGTACAATTAAAGGAAAAATGTATCCCAAAATAAATTATAGAAGCTACATGGAGCCCTAGAAAGAAAAGTTATGATAAAATTCTAATAGTAGAACTATCTTGAATTTCTTATAAATCTTTGAAGTATGGCTACTTTTTACAACCTTCCTTTTCCTGGTGTTTATTGAGGCATAACTAATTGATGACTGATTTGGCCCTAGCACATTGAAAATACTAGATATTAAAATATTATTTTCAAAATATACTAATAAAAACCATGAAACAAACATCATCCATGGGGACTTTTAAAAATAAATGTTTATTTACCTATTTAAAGATTTATGTATTTATTTTAAAGAGAGAAAGCACACATGTGCATGTGAATTTGGGGAACGGCAAAGGGAGAGGGAGAGAGAATCCTCAAGTAGATTTCCACTGAGGGCAGAGTCCACCTTGGGGCTTGATCCCAGGATGCTGAGATCATGATCTGAGCATAAGTCAAGAGTTGGCCTCTTAACTAATCCACCCAGGTGCGCCATGGAAGATATTTTAAGGAATGAAAACCTATATCTTAGGTTGGGTTATTTTTGTGGTTTGAATTTGTTGTTGAAAATAATACCTTTTAACTTGAAATCTGCAAGATTCCTTCTATAAAATGCCTTCAAAATGTCAGTTTATTTCCTTTCATGTGTGTCTACATTATAAATGTCTGTTTATTGCAGGTTGTCTTAGTGATTCCCCAATGTTTAACCACAGGGAACAACAATCTATTATGATTATCCCGTAGGGAAGAGTATAGCAGAGGGAGCATCTAAGCTCATTTTTCGTGGTGAATGTCATTAGCATTAACCTTTTACACTGTCTCTGTTACCTGGAAAAGCTGGAAAAAAGATTTGTTTTGTTTTTCTTTGAAGAATTTACTTATTTGAGAGAGAGCAAGAGAGAGAGCATGAGCAGGTGAGAGAGGCAGAGGGAGAAGGATACTTTCTGCTGAGGGGGGAGCCCGATGTGGGACTCGATTTTATGACTCCAGGATCACGACCAATGAATGCTAAAGGCAGAGTGAGCCACTCAGGCGCCCAAAGCTGGAAAGGAGTTTATCCAGGCAGAACTGCAGTTTTGTTTTTTTGCCCTTATCACCTTCGACTCTTGCCTATATTAATGGTTGGAATATACTCTGATCATCTTTCAGATGATATCTTTAAAGCTGAAGTAAGTTACTATTCCTTCTCTGTGTCCTGAGTTTAAAGATCAGAAAGCCATTGGTCCATTTGATGGGATTCTCATTTCTTAATTGCTTCATTTAGCCTCAAAGAAAAGATCATTCATTCACAGACATTGAAATTTACCTTCATTCCCTAATTAAAACAAAAAATGCTCCTCTAATGACATTTCTTCTGGGCCCGCCAAGAAAGACTTTATGGCTGCATTAGGTATGTGGATTTTTACTCCAACATAGAGTCTTGGTAAATTTTTTTTTTTTAAAGATTTTATTTATTTGACAGAGAAACACAGCCAGAGAGGGAACACAAGCAAAGGGGAGTGAGAAAGGGAGAAGCAGGCTTCCCGCTGAACAGAGAGCCCGATGTGGGACTCGATCCCGGGTCCCCGGGATCATGACCTGAGCTGAAGGCAGTCGCTTAACCAACTGAGCCACCCAGGCACCTGAGTCTTGGTAAATTGAACACTGTGATTAACTACTGGTCAACACCTTAGAATATTCTGCCAAGAATGGTTTCAGAACTCTGGTAGTCAAGGCCCTAGTACTTCTCAGTTAGTGTCTTTACAGCAGCTTCTCCAATGATTCCTTTCGTCTCTGCCCTGGCAGACAGTGACTCTGGATAATAAGGAAAGCTGATAGACCATGTACTATTTTGAGGTAATATGTTAGATTATAGTGGCCTTAATTCTGATGTAGCCACATGTACCAGTTGAGAGATGAGGACGAGATTGTTTATAGTCTTGCTTGCATTGGAAACCCAGAGAATCAGCCCAAAGTGGATAATTTGAATTGGAGGGGATTAAGTACAAATTGATTGTAATATATGGAATAGGAGACTCATTATGGATAATTTATCTTCCTTAGAGTATTGAATGATTGGTTTTCTTTCCACCAGACTCCAAAAATTATGTGTACTAGTTTTGATACCTTGGCATTAAGGTGTTGTTTATAGTTGCCTTTTGTTATCATTCATTTAATTAAAAATTGTTGGATTATCTTCATCGCCTAATACAGGGCAATGTCTGATGGGGCAGATGGCTGAGATCTTGTTAGATGTGGAAAGTCTTAACTTTCCTATTGTAATGGAGCATCTTTCCAGATAATATTGACACTTTTACATAATATTATAGATTTATTAACCTTATTGCTTTCCAGATATGTTATCTTCTCTCTTTTTCTAATATGTATATTTCAGAGTATTTGTCATGTAAAATTAATCTAATTTTTATATTTAATTTTTAAGTAACTACAATTATTTTCTAATGACTATTATTATTCTTTCTTAATATTTGTACATTCGAATAATCTACTCATTATTGCTTTTAGATCTTTAATGAAGATATTTTTAAAAAGACCCGATTTTACCCTCTGTAGACATCTTTTTAGTGTCTTACCATTTCTTTGATTATAACGCCATATTTCTATTGTTAATGAAATTTTCAGTGGATATGAAAGTGCTCATTTCCAAACTAATTTGAATTAATTTTTCAAAGTATATGGCATGATATCATAACCCTAAAATTTCACAGCCATTCCAAGAGCCTTAAACATGACTGCGTTAATGACTATATAAATAACCTTTAATTTTGCATATCTATTCTCCTAGTTAAGTTGTTTTCTTAACTCTGAGAATCAAATGTTCATAAAGCAAATGTCAAGCTGAAATTAATATATTTAGAAATAAGCAGCATGATGGTGAAGTGCAGTCATAAATAGCTAAATGCCACCCAGACTTCTTGCACCATGAGTATTCAAAGGTGACTATGAAATGCTGAGTTCCAATTTTGTTAACTTGTTTACCTTTACCAGTTCTATGGCTATGACACTGTCTCACTGGGCCTGGAACAACCTATTATTTTCTAAATTATAAACACATCAATACACAGGTTATTCAAGCTAAAACATGGGCTACTGATATGCTTCACAAATTATAAGCTTATACTTATTTCAATGTTTGATGCGGGAGCTATTGAACTCAGGGAGGCCTATCACTTCCACTAGAGATGTCTAGTAAAAGCTGTACCCTTCTGTAGGAAATGCCAATAGTAATACAGGAATAATATGATAATCATATGATATTGCAGTTTTAATGGCCTTTCTTTGGCTTTCGACTCTGTGGTTAGACATTTGTTATATTTAACTGTTAATATAGACCTGGCATATAAGCCAAGAGAGTGTTTGTGAGAATGGTCTCTGTGGTTCAGAAAATAATTTCCAAAGTGACTGAAAGAAGATGCATTTTAGCTCCCCTTCCTGCCTCTTTAACATTTCCTCAGTAATTTGATTTCTGATGATCTGGGAGCATTTCCATCTTCAAGGTTGAAGAGTTAGCCAGAAATTCTCTCATAATAAAGATGGCATGATTTTAGCATTATATCTTAGAGTGGCCTTAATAAAGAAGTGATTCTGCTATCTCATCTTGGAAGAGAGAAGGCCTCTAGATAAATTACTTTAAAACCAAAGTCATCATCAGTGATAGGTATTCTATTTTAACTGGCCTATAGATAATAATCTCACATATAGCCATCTCGAGGTATGTTTTGCAATAATTTTGTATTGGATTTTTAATGGAAAGTTTTTTTGTTTTGTTTTGTTTTGTTTTTTTTACTTGAAGCTATTGGTGCTTTATTGAAAACAAAACAAAAAAATTGTTCATTGTAAATTACATTCATCTATAGCCACTGAAATCTCTCTCCAAGTTAAAATTAGACTGATCTTTATTTAGGAGCAGAATTCTGGATATCTATCTATCTACATCTATCTATCTATCTATCTATCTATCTATCTATCTATCTATCTATCTATCATCTATCATCTATCTATCTATGTACCTATCATCTACCTATCTATATCCTATCACCCACTGCTTTGATCAGGGACTGCCTATAATTCCTTTTTAAGAAAAAAGATAGGTATGGGCATTTCTTTGGCTTACCTCTTCTGTTTAGGCATCTTTGTTAGGCTCCATAATTGTTCCTAGAGAGTATAAATTCTAGATCCATATTACCTAATTGTTAAAATTAAAATCAACAATAAAATAATTATTTGATATATATGCACTAGAGATACTTATCAGAATATAATCTTGAAATACCTTTTTTTAAAGATTTTTTTATTTGAGAGAAAGAGAGAGAGAGAGGCAGTGGAAGAGGGAGAGACTCTCAAGCAGACTTCCCGCTGAGTACAGAGACCAACTTGGGGCTTGATCTTAGGATCCTGAGATCATGACCTGAGCTAAAACTATGAGTCGATTGCTCAACTGACTGAGCCACCCAGGTGTCCCAATCTTGAAATATTTTTTTCTTAGTACCTTTCAAAAAATCAGTTAAGAGAAACGATATAGAGAGGAGTATTTGGATGCTATAAATTCCATTAAATCAGTGATTATTAAGAAAGAATGAAATGTTCCTTACATTAGTCAGAATAAACTTGGCTATGATCCCAATCTCACGTTTAAAGTCACAAATTTCTTACTCATACAAGAAATATAGGTCATGGGTCATCTGTGACTTTGCTCCACATTTTCTTTGCTCCAGAACCTGGGATGATAAAGCAGTGCTTATTCTGAGTATTTCAAGTGTTGTGGTATAGACAGAACAGACAGGGAAGCTACAAACTAGCTGTTGAAGTTCATGTGTGCCAGTGTCACATGTCACTTTTATTCACATCTCATTGGCTGCAGCAAGTCACCTGAGGATTTCTGAATTCTATGCTATAGGGATGTGTACACCTTTCCCAGAGAGGGTTACTGCAGGAATAAAAATCTGAATGTTTGTCAAAGAGCAGTATAATTCCCCACACTCTCCTTTAGGGGGTATATCTCTTGAGAATAACAAGATGCTTTTTTCAGCATGTAAGTTATCCACTGGAATATGGTATGCTTCACAAGAGGAGCATTCCTGCTCATCAACATGTGGAGAACTTTGGTATTCCTGGGCTACTATTCTTGGTGGGTATATGCTTTACATGTTTTGATCATGAGCAGGAGGAATAATGAGTACTACTAGCATAGATATATTATTTTCAATCACTTCATTAATCAGACAATATCAAACCATGAATTTAGATTTACATTTTTTGTTTGAATATGTTATATGTCATATAGACTCACATCTCAGTGGCCAAAGCATGTCATATAACCCATCCTAATTCAATGATGCACAGATGTATAATTCCTTTACAGAGAGAGAGATAGGGAATAACTTACAATAATGCAATTTACCATATTATCTTTAGCCACTATTTTTTGTTAATTCTTGGTCACTTATCAAAGACTAAACATAGTATTTCTATTTCATGCAGCTAATCATTCAATAAATATTTGCTGAATGTTTTCTAGAAGGCTTAATGCAAATATGCTAGTTGCATAATTCTCTCAATCAGTGGAAGTTTACTTCATAATCATCAATTTCCATTATCTCTTTATAGTTTCATTCGAGAAGGAGTTCTTTTACCATTTCCAACTTACATTTGATTAGAATGATTTATAGTCTTTGTTGGGGTCAGTTTTTTCTTTCAGAATTTCTTTTTATACACAAAGAGAAGAAGAATATGGATTTTGAAGTTAGGCACATCTGATACTAAATTCTAACAATACTACTATTGTGCCAATATTACCATCTTTGATTTAAAAAAATCTTGTAAAAATTTGGAAGTGTTAGATTTTCTTCTCCTACTCCCCAAAATTGGTTTAAAGAAAATTTAAATTTCCTTTAAAATTCTCTTTCTAATATCCTAGAGAGGAGAATAATGCAGTAAAAAACTACTTCTACAACTTTGAGATAAAGTGTCAGAGACAAATGCATGTGAATTCCTTGGCATTGTAAATCTATAACAAAGATGGCAGTAGATAAACTCTAAGGTAATTTTTGAAGTCATAATTCCATGGACCGTGAATATATAGATATATAAGTCCTCATTAATTTTGCAGTAAATATAATGTCAGATCATGCCAAGCAAAAGCCATTATCACTGATTTCCCTTGATATGATGATGGCTATTTCAATTAATTCTTTGACTATCAACTTAAATTTTACTCATTATCCAGAATTATCATCTTAATCTTCTAATGCTATCATTGATCCCCTCATCGAATGATGATTTAGTGATATTCAAACTATTTTGGACTTGAGATATATCCTTGAGGAAGAAATAGATGGTAATCTAATTCTGAGTCACATCCCTCTATTTCAAAATGTCAGATCCTATAGAACCTTAAAGGAACTCTCATGTCTGGTTCTCCACTTAATTACAGGAATATAGCACACCTACCTCATAGGCAAGAAACATGAAACAACAACATTTCCTGAATGAGGAATAATGTCTTTGTGTGTCCTACAGAATTAAATATAATATATGGGGTAGTGATTGATGTTTGTTGGAATATACGCAAGTGTTTTCTCTAGATATCTGCCTATGTGCTCCTAGCTTAGTGATCAAGAGAACAGATACGGCAGGAGTATGAGGGCTATAAGAATGATGACTTAAAAAAAAAAAAAAAAAAAAAAAAAAAAAGAATGATGACTTAATTCCATTGACAGTTTTCGCCTGGATGATGTAATAAGGATTTCTTGACTCTGCCTGGCAAGTTACAAAAATGAGAGGGCATTATTTGACTTTTACATCTGTGGCAGGCAGACGAGAAATTCTGTAACTTCTCAGTGATTTATAGAAATAGCACAGGCTATTTAGAAGACGAGAGAGAATGAGAGAGGGAGAGGGGAGACAGAGGAGAAAGAGAGAATGGATCTGTATTCTATATTTTTAAAAAGTTGGGACCATTTATTTGTTCATATTTTAGTAAAGATTTATGTACTAGTTACTGATTTTCCCATGAGCCACCTCTTGATGTCAGAACAACGAGACAAAAATCAACCATGAAAAGGAAGGACAAAACAATGGCTTCCCACTGCTAAAAAGCAGGAGGTAAAAATTGCTGCATATATCCCAATCTGCAAGGCCAAAGGCCCGGAAACCAACTCTCCTTCTCCCCCAAATCAAAGTATAGTGTGGTGGCTGCTGAATCCACTTACTCTAACAGTCAGCTTTTCACTTTGCAAAAGGTTCGGTGGAAAGAGGAGTGGAACTGGGGAGGCTGAAAAGGATCTGTGCTTTCTGTGACACCTTTAAATATAAAGAATTTCTGAAGGAAATAAAGTTTCTAAAATTCTTAAAGTTTAGAATGTCTGGCATGTAGGATTCTGCCTTGAACTTTTTATGGAAGCCCTCTCTTCTAACTCTTTTCATTAAAAATTCTTCCCCCTTTCTCATACTTTCATTTTCTTCTTGCCGAACTCTCTGGCTCTAGATTCCCGCTACTAACCCTCAAGGCCCTTAAATCTTAGAATTTTAGTTTCTTTCTGAGAAAGGACACAATGAAATAATTTTCTTCAAGAGAGTTTGGAGAGCAAGGGCAGAAGATGAATGGCACTTGTATTTCTCTGCTCTGCTCTGAAGGAATCCTCCAGATTTTAAATGTTTTGAGGATGGAGCATGTTTCTAACAATTGTCATTCCAGAAAGCAGAGCTCTGTTTTCAACCCAGTGGAAAATGTGTAATGGATACAGTGCTCGGGCAACAGGGCATAGGGTAAAAGGTATCTAATGACAGGATTCTGAAGCATTATACTTTTTAGTGAGCCCATTGTGCATCTCACACTTGAGATAATCCAGCCATGACAATTGTCAGGAGAGGAGCAGCCTGTCACTAATAATCATCCCTCTTCCTCCCCTGCCATACCTTTAAAACCTGGTTCTGAACTCCATTTTCCAGGGAACCTTCCTTTTTTGGATGCCATTTCATTTTAAGAAATTAATCTTATTTTCTTTTGTGTGGTTTTATTCTTTTAACAGTGTGCTCCCTCATAATCATTTATGCATTACTTTGAAAACATTTCTAGTCATCTTTTAACTGCTGAGGTGCTGTGGGTAACCAATTGTTTTGTGCCTTTTGCTGGTAAAAACAATGCCTTTTATTGCTTTTTTTTTCTTTTTTCTTTCTCCTGAGGTCTAGCTCAGCATTGCAAATCTGATGACTGAACGATAAGCAGAAACACTCTTTCTCATGAAAAATGACAAGGGGGCCTTTGGTTGTGTGGTCTGATCATGAGTGTTTGTTGCCCAGATTATCTGAATGTTACAGAGTCCATTTCATGGGAAGACATTGGTTGCTCTATCAGGATCAGAACGAAATAAGGAAGCAAAGGAGTGGGGATAAAATCAGGAGAGGAGAGAGGGAGGAAAAGAATGTTAAGTGTTTATAACCAGTCTCTTTCCATGTTTGCACCACCCTTTACAATGCCATAGTCATGCAATTCTGAAACGTTCTTCTTTCTCTTTTTATCCTGATATAATGAGATACATAAAGGATTGGCCTTTCTTTGTTAACCCAGGCTCCCTCACTTATTAACTGTAGCATTGTACAAGTCACTTAATCTTTCAGTGCCTTGGTTTCCCATTTCAAAATTAGAAATGAGAATAGCACCTACTTCTTTGTGACATCATGAGGAGTAAAAGCAGAAATATGTAAGTAGTCATCAATATTATTATTATGAGTTGGTTAAGGAACAGGAAAAAAGTATTAACCCAGGTGGCAATCGGAGATTATCCCAGCCAATGCAGAAAATTGGAATCTTGTGGGACAAGAGTAAACTAATCATTGAATGTATTCCTGATTTTCATTTCTGACTTGTCAATAAGATGGAAAGTCTAGTCTCAAAATTATTAGTATCTGTTCATCTTTTAACATGTAAATAAAGATGATAATGAAAATTATTTCCCAGTATAACATCAACCAATGGAAGTTCTTGACAGTTATTGTGCTACGTTACTGATTCATTTTCTCATCATCAATTAGTATTTATTAAAGTAGGACTGCTATCAGATGGAGATCTTATCTCTAGTTTATTATGTAATTGAAGGAAATAAAGTTTCCACCTGGGAAGAACAAAGAATTTAAGATGGCAGAGTATTGTTTATAGACAATGCCAAAGGGATGAGGTTTACTGAGTTGTTTGCTTGAGCTAACACACTCCTAGCACAGACAGAAGGTGTATTTGTGTGTTAAAAATGAATCTTTACTTCAGAAAATACTGTGGATTAATAGAGAATATGGGAAAGCATATTGGACTGTAGTATAGTTGGCCCTTGAATAACACACACTTGACCTGCACGGGACCACTTACAGATTTTTGCCAGTAAATATAGTACAGCCATGTAAATGTGTTTTCCTTACTATTTTCTTAGTAACATTTTCATTTCTAAAACTTACTTTATTGTGAGACTACAGTATATATAATAAATATAGCATACAAAAATATGTATTTATTGACTTTTATGTTATCAATACAGCTTCTGGTCAACAGTAGGCTATTACCAGTTATGTTTTGAGGAAGTCAAAATTCTACTTAGGTTTTTGACTGTGTGCCAGTCAAAGGGTGTCAGCATTTTAACCCTTGCGTTGTTCAAGAGTACATGGTACTTACTGATTTACTCATATTTTTTAAAGATAATGTTTAAAAATATTAAGAAAATAACATTATCCTTTACATTTTTACTTTATGTATGAATCAGCAAGAGGTTACAAGGTAAGTTTTGGTATCATGTATGATATCATTGTAGCATTAAAAAAAAAAACCTTACAGGGGTGCCTGGGTGGCTCAGTTGGTTAAGCGACTGCCTTCGGCTCAGGTCATGATCCCAGAGACCCGGGATCGAGCCCCACATCGGGCTCTCTGCTCGGTGGGAAGCCTGCTTCTTTCTCTCTCACTCCCTCTGCTTGTGTTCCCTCTCTAGCTGTGTTTTTCTTTGTCAAATAAATAAAATCTTAAAAAAAAAAAACACAAAACAACCTTACAGATTCTTGGAAAGACCTCAAACATCAAAAGATAACTGTGATGAGAAGAAAAATAGAAGTTGTAAAACATAAAAAATAATGTCACTTAAGTACACATTACCTGGACAAGAGTATAATGTACCTTTATAGTATACAAGGGAGCTCCTAACCTGGACTGAGCCTTGGTTCAATGGTTAATTTGGTGCAACCAGCCCCAAAACAAATCTTTCATTCAGGACTTTATGAAGATAATAAAAGTTCTGGTTGAAGATGATGAATCCTGAATTGTGGACTGAGACTTATATAGGTAATGTGATTCAGTCTAAATAACTAAATATTTGTGAAGTTTTCAACCAAGTGTAGATGCCTTTATTTTATTCTTAGGTTTCTTTGTTAAGCCTTTAATTGCATGTTTAGCCAAGTTTTTCAATCTTTTCATATTTTTTCTAATATAAATATTCAAGACTATTCATTTTCCTTAATTTATTACTTTTGGTTTATACTACAATATCTCATATGTAGAATTTTAATCAATGAACAATTTAAGCATTGTTAGAATTTATTTTTCTTTTTTCTATACATTATTTAGTTTTAATTTTCTAAACATAAGAGCATTGTTCAATTTATCTTTCTCTTACTGACTTTAAACTCTATAGCACTGAGATCAGAAAATGTGGTCTATATAATTCATATTCTTCAGAATTTGCTAAGACTTATTATTTTGGTTACCTATTGAATTCAGTAGTTCAGAACTTCAGGTAGGGCTTATCTGAGTGATTCTTTTGCTACATGTGACATCACTAAATAGGCTGGTCTGGAGGGTTTAAGATGGCTTTATTAACATGACTGGTGCTTTGGCAAGTATGACTGAAGGATGATGCTCAGCAGGATATTTGACCAGAGGACTAACTCTGACTTTACCAACTTGGTGGCCTGAGTGTTTTGAGATTCTCATTTTGAGGCTTAGGGCTCCAAGAGCAAATATGGAAGAACTGCATGTCATTTTATAATTTAGCCTGGAAAGTCATGTAGTGCATTTTTTGTTGTACTCCATTGGCCCAAGAAGTTATAACCACTCCCAGATCTAGAACATTTGACTTGGAGCTCACATTTCCATGGATGATGTGCCCAAACATCCATAGGCAGGTTTTGAAAACCAATATAAACTTTTTATGGTGTATTTCATGGTCAGTTTTTATAAATGTGTTTGAGCCTGATGGATATGTACATCCTAATATTGTTGGATGAAAAGAGGAAAAAGGTTAATTAAATCATACTTAATTAATCTTTCAACTAGTCTATAGTTTGCTATTTCTTGATCTGTTCAACCTACCAATCATTGAGAAAAGGACACATTTGACAGTTCAGTTTTATAATTTTTGTTTAATTACTTTGAGACCATTTTAGTAAGTTCATGCAAATTAAGAATCCTATTTAAATTTTCTTTGTATTTATATATAAGTTTTTCTTTTTTTTTTTAAGATTTTATTTATTTATTTATTTGACAAAGAGATCACAGCTAGAGAGGGAACACAAGCAGAGGGAATGAGAGAGGGAGAATCAAGTCTTGCACCAAGTAGGGAGCCTGATGCGGGGCCTGATCCTGGGACTCCAGGATCATGACCTGAGCCAAAGGCAGACGCTTAACAACTGAGCCATCCAGACACCCCTTTTTTTACTTTCAACCATTTTATGTCCTTATGTTGTAATTGCTTCTTGTAAGCAATGACTTTCTTCTAAGTTAGATATATTTTTTAAAAAAGTGAATAATATATTGATCTTGTGTGTTTTTAAATATATATTCTATTTCCACCCTTTTAATGGCTGTTTTGAAATTTTACCATGCATAGAATAGTAAAGAAAGTCTGAAATTAATCTATCTTAATCACACTTCCTAAACAATGCAAGTTTATTAATTTTCTTATCAGTTATGCCAATTTTGTGTTTTACTATTTGTTACAATTTTTTTTTAATTAAAAATTGGATTTTTTTCTTTTAAATGTTCTATTTTGCCCTCTCTAGCCTGGGTATTTTAAAATTCCCCATTGCTTGCTCATTTTTATGATTCAGCCTTTTATTAAAACTTTCCTATATAATAATCTATACAGATAGGTGCAATATTTGAGAACCTTGGGTATTCTAAATTTAAAGTTTGTTATTTCTACAGATTGCCTCTCATTCTGGTTTCTTAACTTGAATATTTTATAAATCATTTGATTATGATCTCATTTGTGTTTGATCTTAGTCTGTAAAAATCTTGAAGGCCTAAATAGGGAATTTCCTCTCAAGAATTTACATTTACATTTTTCAGAACCTAAAGTATTACTAAAGTTTTAATACCTTAGCTTCCTTTAAGAGTTCAGAATTTAAAACAGAAGCCTTTGGTATAGCAACCACTCCAGCCACTGGGTCATATTCCATCTTCAAATAGTAGGCATGGCATGGGTATTGCTTCAGAGAATCCTCTGAATCCTCTTTTGCTTATTATTCATCACTCCAGATCAGCATTTACAGTTTAATTTTTTTTTTCCGCTTACTCATTCTTACTTCTGGAGCTGTAGGAAAGAAGTGGAGGTCTCTATTATCTTCTATAAGCCCAGTACTGTATTTAAAAAAAATATTTCTTCCCTATCCCACCCCAGGGTCTAGTTGGTACATGGTTGGTATGTAGCTTCAATGTATCTGGTACTCATTAAGAAGAATCTCCCCTCTTTTTTTTTTAGAAATGATAACTCCATGATACAACATTATTAAGCTTTCCCTCACATAGAACAGCTTCATCTCTTTATACTTGTTTGAAAGAAGCTATGTGTACTACCCTTTGCTACATTTATGGCAGGGCTTAAAAACTGATAGCCCATTGCTTGAGATCATTTGTTTGAGAGACTTTGGCTTTTCTAGGGTAATATATTGGCCAGTCTTTCAGAGAATATCTGAAAAAAAGTCAATGAGAGGCATGCTAAAGGAGTTGGGCAATTCCCGGGCTTGTAAATCTCGCATTTAAATGGAGTTTAATGAAAGACAGCAGAGCCTGAGAAAAGACTGTTTCCGGGTTGTGCAGATGGTATGCCACCAAAGATAATCAAGAAAATTAATTTTAAGAATGTGGGGCCTAGACAAGATCTGAGATTGTGTGCTCTGATGGACACATAGCTATTAAAAACAAATACACAAGAAATAGGCTTCCTAGATAATCTAGGGTAAGGGATTCTGGAGATGGAGGCTAAGATTTCCAGATAAAGATACCAATTGGTTAATAACCAATAGGGATTATAATTGTTAACTTTTCCCCTTTTATAAAAGCTCTAACAAAGTTAGTTTTGTACCTATTTTATTTGCAGCCTGCATTTGAAAGATACATTTTTTTCTTTAATGCAATGATTATCAAACAACCTGGAGTTGATGAGAAAGCTCTGTGCAAAAAATAATAAAATCAGCCCAGATACAAGCGAACGGTCATTTCCAGGTGTGTTGAAAAAGTATTATAAAAATTGTTCTTTAGCAAGTCACATTCTATTAAAACAAATGCATTAACAATAAGGAACTGTATAATGAAAAATACTAGGAAGCTTCAGCTGATATGAAACTTATTTCAAGAAATGATTTACACAATTAAATTTTAATACAAAAAATTCTTGGCTGTCCCTTGAAAATTGTATTCCTTTATTTGCCAAATATTTATTGAATGCTTAGTTGCCAGGTACTGTTACGAGAATTAAAAATATAGCTGTGCACTTTTCAGACAGAATTTCCTCTTTCAGAACCTATATTGTAATGACATGAGACAAATAATGAACAAACAAATATATACTTTATCAAGTAGTAATTAGAGCTATAGATGAAAATAAAGCAGGGGGCGCCTGGGTGGTTCAGTTGGTTAAGCGACTGCCTTCAGCTCAGGTCATGATCCCAGAGACACGGGATCGAGCCCCTCATCGGGCTCCCTGCTCGACGGGAGCCCTGCTTCTCCCTTACTCACTCTCCTCTCTTGCTTGTGTTCCCTCTCTCGCTGTGTTTCTCTCTGTCAAATAAATAAATAAAATCTTAAAAAAAAAAAAAAAGAAAAAAAAAGAAAATAAAGCAGGATAATGAGAATGAGACTGTTTGGAAGTGTGTGAGTGTGTGTTTCTGTGTGTGTCTGTGTGTTTACTTTTTAGATAAACTTAGTAAAGCCTTTCTGATAAGGTGGCATTGGAACCGAGTAGTCATTCAAGGAAAGGAGTATTGCCGATATCTGGAGTAAGAACATTCCAAGTTGGGGAATTAGCAAGAATGTATTCTTTAAAATAAGACCTTGCTGGATGCATTCAAGAAATATCTGGAATACAGAGTAAAGGTGAAGTTGTATTTTCTGTCAGAGAGCTAAGAGGCGACCACTTTTTCTATTGTACTAATGTTTTTTGTTTGTTTTTGGTTTGTTTTTAAAGAGGGATACAAAAGGGGAGTGAGGCAGAGGGAGAGAAACAGAGAGAATATTAAGCAGGCTCCATACCCAGCATGGGAACCTGATACGGAGCTCAGTCTCACAAACCTGAGATCATGACCTGAGCCAAAATCAAGAGTCTGACCCTTAATCAACTGAGCCATCCAGGTGCCCTACTAATGTACTTTTTACAGAAATTCTAAGCAATAACAGAAATTATACTCTTTATTGATTAAAAGCATATATCATGTAGGTTGTGATCATTCTCTGATTATTTTTTAAAGATTTTATTTATTTATTTATTTATTTATTTATTTATCTATCTATCTATCTATCTATCTATCTATCTATCTATCTATCTATCTGAGCAGGGGGTGGGACAGAGGAAGAGGGACAAGCAGACTCTGAGCTGAGCACAGAGCCCAGAGCAGAGCTCAGTCCCATGACCCTGAGATCATAATCTAAGCTGATACCAAGAGTCCAAGAGTCGGACACTTAACCAACTGAGTCATCCTGGCGCTCCCATTCCCTGATTACTGATTGATCACTGTGCATATAGTACTATGGTAAGATTTTTAAAAATTAGTCCCTGTTCATAAAATTCACAATATAATTCTGGAGAACATTTTTTGGTCTGCTTATAATTCCTATGAACCATATCCCTTTTATTTTCAAAAAGATCCCATTTGGACTATGTGACTTTTCTTAGGCTGACCAACATTACCACCAACCCAGTTGTCAGTCTGGACAGATGGGTACATTTATGCCTGGAGGATTTCCTTCTTTCTTGTAACATCTCTAATCTTAGGGGAAGCTTTTAGATGCTTCTCCAATTGTCCATGAGTTGCAGAAGACTTAAGGATCTACTTTTTTTTTTTTTTTCCTAAACATTCCCTTCTGTCATGGAGGGAACTGGATAGAAAAGTCCCGGGGCACCTGGTGGCTCAGTTGGTTAAGTGACTGCCTTCGGCTCAGGTCATGATCCTGGAGACCCGGGATTGAGTCCTGCATTGAGCTTCCTGCTCAGCTTTCTCTCACTCCCCCTGCTTGTGTTCCCTCTCTAGCTGTGTTTCTCTCTGTCAAATAAATTAATTAAAATCTTAAAAAATAAATAAAATAAAATAAAAGTCCCCTGGAGTTCTATCATATCCAACAATTTCTTGTTCCCATGACCTCTACCTCCCAACAATTAAAATTAGCGTCTAGTGGGCAGGGCCATTTTCCAGCAATTCATTTCTCTTCTTTCAGATATTCCTCCACCACTGGTCAAACTCTGGAAGTGGGCTAAATATGAATTTTCTTTGAGTCTTTTTCTTTTTTTCTTAAAAGAAAATCTTCTTTTTAAAGAGAAGTTTAAGTTTCACAGCAAAATTGAGGGGAAAATACAGAGATTTCTCAAGTGTCCTCACACATGCATAACCTTCCCTATTATTAATATCCCCCACCAGAGTCATATTTGCTCTAAGCGATGAAGCTACATTAATGCAGTTGTCCTTTTCTACTCTTCTATGTATGTACTGAATTTATACCTTTCTTTTTCTTTGGAAATTTGAATCTGACATCTTATAAGTTTTGCAATGCAATCGTTTTTCTTTCTCCAAAATTGTAGCTGTTAAGATTAAAAATATTATTGTTTCACAAATTTCAGAAGTCTACTTAGAAACTCAAAAGCCAATAAATTGGCACTCTGTTTTCTGGTTTTGGCCATGTGGGTCTTTTTCTGAGGCAATAAGCTTGAATATCTTGGTTTCAAAGGGAAGTTTTACTTGGGAACAAAAAAAGTTATGTTAGTATATTTAAATCTTATCCCAGGCTATGATAAAGTAAGTGAATAGTTGAATTACATATGTGATATGATCAAAGAGGACTGTTTTCAGAAATAATACACAAAATACCAACATTTAGCATACATATCCCTTTAAGCCTCTTTCTCTGGCACTTCTGAATCCAAAGTTTAATAAATGTTTATTTAAATTCTTCTCTGTATATGTTACTACAAGAAAAAAAAAAGATTACTATGAAGATTACTATGATTATTTGGAATTCTGTAGAATATTTATCTTATATGTATGTGTGTATGTATGTATGCATTTGTGTGGATCAGTATTGACTTATAGATATTTATTTTACTTTGAATTATAATATAATACGAACTTATTTCTTTGTTGATCAAATTGTTCCAGATTTGACCATTTGGAACTTTTTCAATTGGCTGTTGTACTCCTTTGATATGTGTGTGTGAGCACTTCTTTACCCTCTGGCACTATAAGATGCACAAGGTTCCTCTTGTATGTTTCCTGCTTTAGTTATAGAATCAATCTTTTCTCCAATGATCATGGTCCCTTTACTGGAAAATGGTATTAGAGACCAATGTCTGGGTTTTAGGTGTGCTCCTTACTATTGGGGTGTTGTTTATTTTAGTCCCTCTCAAATGACAAAGTAAAAAAAAAATCTTATGTTTATATTAATCCTTGTATATATATTTTTTCTATAAACATTTCTATATGTAATCATGTGTATCTATAGTAAGCCAAATCTGAGTTCTGAGTTTATATTGTTGTCTTCAACTCTTATCTGTAACCCATAGGCCATTCTAACCCCTTATACTTAACTGTAAACTCACATTCTATCAGTCAGAAACCTTTCTTATTTGTTCTATACCAGTGTGCATGTTATAATAATATCAGAATTGTTAACCCATAATCCTAGTGGAAAAAACGTTATCAACTGACTACAGTGCTTATGTGTAGTTACTTTTGCCTTTAGTCTTACAGACTCGACTCCTTTCCAAAATTACTTAGGTCAGCACCTTTTCCCCCCCATCTTCTTCAGTGAGGTTATTTAATACATTTTTAGTGCAGTTAGGTTTTTCTTTTAACAGTCTGAATTCCTTCCTGAGATATTCTTATCTCTTAAATGATTGTTTTACAAATATTTGCATACATCAACGTGCTATAAAGTTCTAGGGGTTTTGACAAAGGCATACTGTCTCTCATCAGTCATTACAACATCATAGAGAATAATTTTACCATCCTACAGACTCCCTGTGATTTACTTATCCCTTTCAGGCACAGGTCATTATGTCCATAGCAACTTTATCTTTACCCCCTCCTTGCTCCCATCCTTTAACTCTCTATTCCCATGTCCTTTTTTTATTCAATGTACTTTTTAAAGACATGCTTTTTTTTTGAGAGAGAGAGAGAGAGAGAGAAAGAGAGAGAGAGTGAGCTCATGAATGGGGGAGGGGAGGAGAGGGAGAGAGAGAATCTCAAGCAGGCGCCACACCAACAAGAGCCTAATGTGGGGCTTGATCTCATGACCCTGAGATCATGACCTGAGCCAAAATCAAGAGTCAGACCCTTAACCGACTGAGCCACCCAGGTGCCCTAAAGGCATGTATCTTTAAACCCTTCTGTATATTCCCTTTTTCTCGCCTATACTCACTGCTCTAAATTGATGGTATAGGTAGCTCATCTTTGTTGTGGTTGCAGAATGTAGAGATTCTTCTAATGCAGCTTCACTGAGGTTTCAAAATGGACTTAAAAAGGAAAACACATCATACTTGTCTAGCACTTTATATTTAGTACCTCAAAGCACTTTACTAATTAAACACAACTCCAAAGCTGAGTGAATGAGATTTTTACAGATTGTTATTTTGAGACAGAAAACCTTTCCCAAGGTCACAGAAAACTGTCCAAATCGTAACTATGGAAAAAGTATTTCATTGTGCCATCTACCGAGATGAAGTTGCCTTTTCAATAATGAGTGAAGAAAAATAAAATTATACTTCCCCATCTCCTTCTTTCCTTTCTCCTGGGAATCAGGTATTTTGGGGAAGCAAGAATCTTGGATAGCACCCAGCTACATTGGGAGTTTTCCCTGATACGATTTTAATCCAATCTTGCTTCTGGTATTTAGGAAGCCAGACATATAATCTCTGTCTCAGTAGGGGATCTAAGCACTCACACACTTTTCTCACCAACTCTGTCTGCCTATTTTTGCCCAAAGACATAATAACTATTTTAGGTAACTTCATACTGTGACAAGGCTTGTGTTATGTAAATGAAATGAAGACATTTTAGGCTGAATTACCAGATGATTTTTAAGGGAAGACAATTTGAGGGGGGATGTTCAAGCAATTTGGGCTGAATTTAAAACTTCCTTTACAGTATTGACTTTAATACCCTCTTGAGAAGCTACTTTTTCTCAACTTACAGTCTTGTTCTCTTTCATAATCATTGTGATGCTTACTTATTTATACAGTGCTAATTATCTGAGTAGGTATGGTTCTGTTAATTTGAAACTTCCCTTTCAAAGATAATTTGTTTGGATAAATTATGACAACTATTTCCTTTGATGCATTTGAAAGTGCTTTCTAATACATAGAAGGTATAGAAGATAAAGCCATAAGATATGTTCTGCATTTAATGGAAAATATAATGAATATTTTATTGACTAATAAAATATGTTTTAATAGCATTTCTATTCTGGAAAAATACAGTTTCTTGGGCGTATTGTCCTTATAGAGATGCATATTAAAATGTTAACAAAAAATATTCTTTTTAAAAGAAGGAGAATAAGAAATTCACCAATTAAAAAAATTGTTTTAATCCACTTATCTAACCATTCATTTCCAAATATTTTCCTGACTTCTTATCACTGGTACCAGAATTCTACCAGGGACCAAGTTCAATAGCTCCATATCAACTTTGACTTATAACCCTCCTCTTCTGCCTATCAAATGCAATATCCCATAGATTTTACCTTATTGTTTCTTGAATCTCATTTCTGTTATTACTACACCCCACAAGATATGTCTTTCTATGGTTTTATTTATGGTACTGTGGAACAATGAAGTCTGTCCTCCCAATTCTCTTTTCCTTCCTATCCTAGTATATCTGACCTAATGCTGATGAACTGATCCATGCACACATTGTTTAATCATAATATTTGCCTACTCTGTTGATAATTTCCCCTCTGCCACTATATTAAATATATATTCTCTTCTCTGGTGCTCAAGACTTTTAAAATTTTGGAACTCAATTTTTTTTTAGCTCTAGGAAAATAACTACTTGCTATTTCCTGACCTTTCCCCACCAGACACTATAACCCAACTTTCTTACCTCTCTCCATTCCCATGTTAATTACAATGTGTTTGGTAGCAACAAGTCCAATGAAATGTTCTAAAATAGGAGAGGGAATTGTTATATTACGTAAGTTCAGGGAGGTCATATACTGTGTGCTTTTCTTGACGACAACACATACTCACGAATGAAAGTCTACAATGGCCTGCCATAGAGAATCTTGTTTAGTTTTGACTAGTTTTCCCAGACTTACTGGACCACAGAATGTTTTTAATGCAAACAATTCCTTGGCATGTCTTGTCTCTTAACTTGTCTTACCTGCTTTCATTTGCAACTGGCAAAATCCTGTCTTTTCTTCAAAGCTAATCTCAAATGCCCCCTCTTCCACAAATCTGTTCTTCCACACATCTCCTATTTAAACTTCTGTAACACTTTTTTTGTACTTTCTTATATCACATACCTTATTCTTACATTTGTTCAGTCTGACCGAACTGTAAACTCTTTAAAGATATTTATCTCAATATTATTTCTTGTGCGTAATAAGAATTCAATAAGTACTTATTGTACTGAGCTTTATAATAATAGAGTATGCCTTTCTATAATCTTTGGAACACATTATCTGATTTGATCCTTACCACTCTGTAAGCTGGGCAGGGAGTATTGCTCTGGTATTTGAGGACTGAAACCAATACAATTTCTTTTCTTTTTTTTTTTTTTTTAAAGATTTATTTATTTATTTATTTGACAGAGAGAGAGAGAGAGAGAGAGAGAGAGAGAGAGAGATATCACAGGTAGGCAGAGCAGCAGGCAGAGAGAGAGGGGGAAGCAGGCTCCCCGCTGAGCAGAGAGCCTGATGTGGGCCTCGATCCCAGGACCCAGAGATTATGACCTGAGCCGAAGGCAGAGGCTTAACCCTCTGAGCCACCCAGGCGCCCGAAACCAATACAATTTCTTTTATTTCTTTCTTTCTTTTTTTTAAAAAGATTATTTATTTATTTATTTATTTATTTGAGAGAGAGAGAAAGAGCACAGGCACAAGAGAGAGATCACAAGCAGGGTGAAGGGCAGAGGAAGAAGCAGACTCCCCACTGAGCAGGGGATTCCCCCCCCACATGTAGGACTCCATCCCGGGACTCTGGGATCATAACCTGGTTAACCAACTGAGCCACTCAGGTGCCCACTGATACAATTTCTTGCCCTTGTGTCAGAAAATACTGGATAAAAGCATACTTTATTTTCCCAATATTGAGAACAAGTGAGACATAACTTTGTTTCTTATTCCATAATATATTTAATTTAAGGACATAAAACTGAACCAAATGAGACATCATTTTTTATTAAGGTTATCTGTGTGCTCAAGAATTCCTTCAAGACCTTCATATAAAGGGGCCAAGCAATCCAAAAGTAGTGTGTCATAAAATTTGCCCCATCTCAATCCTTGACAGACTTGCTCTAAAACCACACAACCCATGTCTTAAAACCCTTTAAATGTTTTCTCTTCTCTTACTTCTCCGATCTTGGACATTACCAGAATTTCCTCATGGTATCTCTTACTGCAATTAAATATAGTAAAGTTAGCTTTGGTTTATCAATAAGTTTTACTCCTGGTCTTCTGGAGGAATGAAGAGTTGACACTTAGAAATGAAAAACTCAATACCCAAAAGATTAAGAATTTAGCCAAGTTGCATAGGTAAGATATGGCCAAGCCAGGATGAATTGCCAAGCCTCTGAAATCTTTATTTGCAAACTTTTCTTAATATGTTTCCTGTATTATAGTATTTCTCTGAAACAGATAAAAATCTCAGGTAGTTAAAAAAAGCAATATGAAATTAATTTGTCTGTAGCATCTCTTTCAAATAAATATATTTCATTCATTCATACAAACAAATAATATTCCTTAATTCTGTACTATACACCAGGTAGTAAAGTTTCTGCTTTCAAAGATGGGATACTCTAGTTGGGGTGGGGTGGGGAGAAAAGACAGTAAGTAAATAAATAAATAATAGTTGAAAATGGTGAAAAAAATGATGTCAGAATTACAGTTTTTATGGAGTTGCCAGAAAAAGCACAGCTGAGAGGTGGCAAGATAAGAACTCAAGGAAGTGAGTGAGAGAGCTAGTCATGTGTCTATGGGAAAACCCTTCTATTTACTCACTGGATAAAGCCTAAATTTAAGAGACCATAATATTTATATTTAAAGAAAACTGGCAGTCATTTTGGCATCATTGGTTTTGCAATCATTTTTTTAAATAAAATATTTGTAGATTGAATCAGTATTGTAAGTGGTTTATAGCTCTCAGGGATATTTGTCACTTAATATTCTGGTGTTGCTTTGATTATAAACAATGCCCCCTGGTTGCTTTTGCATACCTAAGTCATCTTTAATTTATGATGGGTGATGGTGACCCTCTGTTCTGATTAATTGTCTTTTGATATTCCTATGTAAATTTCCTGTGTGATACAAAGAGCTTAAAAATCCACTTAAAAAATCCAATGAAAGCATGAGGAATCATAGCATCTATTCCCAAAGCCATCAAGGTCAATTGGAAGGAGAAAAACAAATTAGAATGTATTTAGCCATACATTTGGGGCATCAGATATTAAGAAATTCTTCTTATTTTTTTCTTTTGGTATGGTAATGATATTATGGTTATGTTAAAAATATTCCATATGTTGTATTGATACATACTTAACTATTTTGAATGAATAGATGATCAGTATGAGATTTGCTTCAAAATAATCCAATGAGGGAGTGGGAAATGGATAGGAATATATAGATTAAACAAAAGGGCCAAGAATTGATAGTACTGAAGCTAGATGATAGGGTATGGAGATTCATTGTATTATTCCCTTTAATGGTGTGCTTAAGAACATTTTTTTTTAAATTAAAGTTTTTTAGTCTCTATCTACCTGATTCCTGTGTTTATTACACAGTAGGTTCTATCTAGATTAAGGGAAAACAAATTTATTTAATGTGTGCCCTAAACTCCAATAGTAATAAATATGTCATTTTTTTATAATTGATATTCACATGAAATTGTTTTATATCTCTTTAGTCAGTGCCAAGTCCAGAATTTTCTGATATTCCAAACAATTTATATTGGAGTCTAATCTGTTTTAATAAAATTTCTACAGCTAACCGTCATAGCAACTTGAGATGACTACTCTATATTAAAAGCCCCCTGAGGTTGAATACTCAGGGTGATGTCATCTGAGAAGAAACTTCACCAAATGGTGGTATAATTATTCCCCAGGCCCATTCCAGAGTAATTATAAAGCTCTGGTCTATTAAATTTAAATACTAGCACTAAAATATGTCTATATCCTTTAGTCTAAAGAACGTGGGAGATAACATTTAAAGAGTGCTTATTTTAAAAGCATTTATATAGTTGGGGTGGGAACAGACCCATATATTTTTATTCTTCTACTCACTTTATTTAGTAGATAGTAAGGATCTGTTTTTTTCTTATCATTATTATTCCCCTTGTTTTTGTTTGTTTGCTTACCAGACTATATAAAGTGATCTTTCTCATAACCTAGAGGAACTAATACCAGAAATATTAGATTAATAAAAGAAAATAAGTATAAAGCATAAAAAATATGAGACATGGTACCTGTTCTCAAGCTATATTAAATTTTGGCTAAGAAGATAATATTCATAAAAAGGTAAAGGGCAAAATAAGGTCAAACAGAATTGCCAAATGGGGAATAGTGATAGCAAATGATAGGATTCAGGAGGAAGGAGGATGTAACTATGAGTTGGACTGTTGAGAGAAAGTTTCACTATAAGTAAGTACGATTCAGAAATCTGAAGAATATAGGAAAAGAGACAGTCTCCTCCACTTCATATTCTGCCACTGTATTCTGGAATTGTGTGTGTGTGTGTGTGTGTGTGTGTGTGTGTGTGTGTGTGTGTGTAAGGATTTTTTCCTAATATAATGAACATTTGTTATTTTATTTTATTATTTTTTAAAACATTTTATTTATTTATTTGACAGAGAGAAACAAACACAGCTAGAGAGGGAACACAAGCAGGGGGGAGTTAGTGAGAGAGAAGCAAGCTTCCTGCCAAGCAGGGAGCCCGATGTGGGCCTCAGTCCTGGGACTCCAGGATCATGACCAGAGCTGAAGACAGATGCTTAAGGACTGAGTCACCCAGGCACCCCATACAGGGTTGTTATTTTAGTTGAAAGTAGCAAGTATAGATATATAAGGCAGTCCCTCCTCCTCCTCCTCCTCCTCCTCCTCCTCCTCCTCCTTCTTCTTCTTATTCTTCAACTTATGCCCTCCACAAAGTAGTTAAACCTTTCCTCTGAGTAGTTTTTTTACGTGGCATTTCCAGTGTAATGGGATGCATGAAATCACTGTATATTTGCTTCTGTCCTTTTGAACAGGTCTTGTTTGTCAAGGAGTACTCACCACCTTTTGCCTCACAATTTCGGAGTTTGCTTGCCTTTACTATAGTTCTTAAATTCTCTATGAAAATTTTCCTCATCTCTTAATCAGTGGAAATATCTCTTCTATAGTCTTTCATTGAACCCCTTGTCTCTATCAGATGTTTATTTGGCAGCATATTCAATATTTTAAGTCTATGTTCTTTTTCTAGGAGTGTTTTTGATATCTCCTCTGGTAGAAGGTAAGCTCATTGGCAGTGTGGCCCCTGTCTCTTACTTCTCATATTTCTGAACGACCTTGCAAATAATTGATTCTTTGTACATGTGTGTTGAAGGAATCATGAAATAAAATGGTTTGCAGGGCTCTGAGATTTATTTACTGAGTTTTATTCCACTGTTGAGTGTGTTCATGGGTAGCCTGCTCAGTGATGTGTATTGAACTGTTCTGTAAGGACTCTGTTCAGTTTCTTAGGGAGGACATGGCAGTTGTTAGCTATTTATTTGAAGAGCTTTTTCCTGAGAAGTCTCACAGACTTTCAGGAGCAACATATGATTGAAACATTTTTAGCCTTCTTCTTCTTTCAGTAATTTTCAGGTGCTTTTTTTGTGTCTCATTCTAATTGTGGCAGTGCTTTCTCTGGAGATACTACGTGAATGATCAGTTTAAGATATATGGGGGAAAACAGTGCAATCCAGGGGGGCAATAGTGATGTTAGAAGCATGTTTTCAAATTGACCTTTAAGTGTTCTTTCAGATTCTTGTAAAAGGGGGATTAAGATATTTAGTAATAAATTGAGTCTATATGAATTGCTTACTAATTCTTTTTGGAAAAGATTGATATTTGGAGAGCATTGCTGATATAGCACTTCTACATCAGCTTTATATTTGGCATCATTTTTGATCATTTTTCTTATAAGAAGGCATTAAAGTATGCTCAGTGGGCTTTTGAGTCAACAAAAAAGTTGTCAGGCGCTTATCGAGACTGAACAGAAAAGCAAAAGCAAAGCAAAACAAAGAAAAAAGGACAAAAACAAACAATAGCATCAGAACAAAACCAATCAGAATATAGAAAAATATACAAAATGAAAATAATATGGTTATTGAGATTAAATGTAAAAAAATTATCATATCCTAGAAGGAATTTTTATTAATAAAGCTCATATAGAGCTTACCATGAGTAAGAGGTGACATAGCCCAATCATGGTATGAAAAATCAGTTGTAAGGAGGAGTGGAGACTGGAAGATCCATGCATGCATTGAGAATTGTAGTTTATATACACTAATGTTGGCAAGAAAATATTGCTATTTTAGTAGCAATACTAGGTACCATTTTTTCGGTACTTATTGTGTGCCAGGCACTCTATTAAACAATTCACATATATTGTTCTACTTAATTCTCATAATACTGCAAGGAAGGCATTATCATATCTATTTTACAAATGCTGGGAATGAGCTTTAATGATTAAATCATATGCTTATGATTACACAGCCTGAAAATGGCAGAATTGGTAGAACCCATTTCTGCCTGATTCCAATGTCTTTATTCCCAATTACTTTCAGAATAGTTCAAATATTTAATGAATAAATTCATCTCTGTAGAGTCAGATAATCATGTACTAGGAGCAGAAGGTAAATGACTATTAAAGATACTGGAAATTTGTCCAGGGAATCTGCAGATGAACTATCCTAGAATATTCTAATAGCAATGGGGTTTTGTAATTAAGGACACTAGGAAAATGTTTATAGGAAAAAAAATCAACATCTGAATATACAATTGTTCTTTCAGAAATAAGTAAATAGTAGACAAAGTAAAATAAATTAAAAGGAAAACGTTAAGTTTAAGCTGCTTGAAGAAACAAAGAAGCTTTACTTTTTCACTTGGTTCATGGTTGGAAGAGTCTTCAAGTATGGCCGAGAAGCTTCCCCATGGCAGGCAGAACCTCAAGGAGACAGAGGGCTGAAGCAACCCCACTAAGACCCAAATTGGGAGCCCATCTCCATCCTTGACAATGAGCCTCTCACAGGCTAATTATCTGAGGAAACTGTGTAAGATGGTCTGGGGCGTCACCATCTTCTTGAAGATTCCACATCCTCAGACATCCAGGAAGTGACTCCTGAGAAATTTACACAGAAGAGCTTATACAGATACAGTAAGGCTTGATTCAGATTCTCTGAAAGACCAGGGAGGTTTCTGTGGCACCAGGTCATCCTACTCACCACAGGATCACATATGAACCTGCTGGAAGATGGTGCAGTTGCCATGCATTTTAGAAGAGGGTAGTTCAGGAAGATTCAGGAAATACTCTAACTTCACATTGGCCTGCTCACAAGTGTCCTCAGCCACTGAGGCATGGGGTTGAAGTGCAAGCTTTAGGGAGAAGATATAGGAGGTCCTCAGGCTTTCAGGTAAGCACATTTCATAATAGTTTCACTCTTAGGTGAATCTTTTTTTTTTTTTTTAAAGATTTTATTTATTTCTTTGACAGAGAGAGCACAAATAGGCAGAGAGGCAGGCAGAGAGGGGAAAGCAGGCTCCCTGCTCAGGATGTGGGCCTCGATCCCAGGACCCTGAGATCATGACCTGAGCCACCCAGGCACCCTTCTTAGGTGAATCTTAACAGTACTCTAAATGCAAACTCAGTCAGATTTACAGTCTGGATTTAGAATTAGAGTATTCCATAAAGTGAGGATGCACAGGCTTAATGGAATTCCTAACTTAAGGTGCTATTTCAAATAGGCTGCTGAGATAACTGAGATTTGTATACATTTATTGATGCAAGGGGTGTTGCAAAATATAGCTAATCATATATCTTGAATACATTCATTTTATCAATAAAAATTATTACTAGCTTGCCTTATGTTAAGTAATGGATATTCTGAGAGTAGATTTTGATGAATTCGAAACACCTATATAGTTTATCCAGAGTAAGGATTCTTCCAAAGATAAGTAATCCTCTTCTCCCTCCCCAGTGTCATTTATATACCATATTTACCCTCTTCTCCCTCCTCAGCGTAATTTACATATCATATTTAAGTGTTTTAAATAAAGTACCATGCTGACAATATTACATTGGGTGTTTGATCTGCTGAGGATATTCCCCCTAGTAAATAAAGTTTGTTTTGATGTAGGGCTCTTGTCTTAGACTATTTTTTTCATCTTCTGATCTCGATTTCTTTTTCCCCATTAGCTTAAGTACTTAAGTAGCTGCACATCTAGTGACCTCTCTGACCCTGTCTCCTTAAATCCATGTTCTGACTCCTATCAGCCCATTGAAATTGATCTTAACAATGTCAACAAAGACCACTGCTTTGCTAAATCTATAACCAATTCTTGACTCTCATCTTACTTAACCTATCAGTAGCACAGTGACATTTTCTCCTTGTTACTTTCTCTTTGAGACTTTCACTGACCACTTGATCTAGAATTGGAAGTCCCATTCTCATTACTTTTCTTCCTACTTCTCTGCTTCTTCTCTCTAGCTGCACATCCATCTATAGATTTTACTTATTGATCCTGTTTATTCTCTGTCTCCTCTCAACTAGAGCATGAATTCCATGACAGCTACAGTTTCTGACTGTTGTTGTATCCCTAGTACCTAGAGTAATGTCCAGTACAGAATAAGAAATCACTATGTGTTTATTGAATGAATAAATGGAAAATACCATTTGTGGTAACCTAAACCAGCCCAATTATAGTGGAAAGCAATTTGACAAGGTCTATAAAATTTTTTAAACTTGCTCATAAACTTTTGCCCCAATAAATTCACTTTTAAGAATCTATCCACGGGGTGCCTGGGTGGCTCAGCTGGTTAAGCGACTGCCTTCGGCTCAGGTGATGATCCTGGAGACCCGGGATAGAGCCCCACATTGGGCTCCCTGCTCTGTGGGAAGCCTGCTTCTCCCTCTCTCATTCCCCCTGCTTGTGTTCTCTCTCTGGCTGTGTTTCTCTCTGTGTTTCTCTCTCAGATAAATAAAATCTTAAAAAAAGAAAAAGAAAAAGAAAAAGAATCTATCCTAAGTCAATAATCACTCACAAAAAAGTTGTAAATACTGAGTCCCTTAAGTATTATCATACTATAATACTGGAACGTACCTGCTAACCACATAAAACTGTTTATTACCAATCGAGATTTGACTGCAAATTAACAGGTATTTGTCATCTCTACAGATGCCATGTATTGTTTTGTGTTGTGTGATGTATGTGTGTGTGTCTCTGTGTCAGTATGTGATAGGATGTTCAATTCTGGTGAGGATGACGCAAGATAGGGAGCTTCCTGCACAGCTTATGGTAATATAAATTAACACAGTTTTTATGAAAGGAATTTTTCAATCTGTAGCAAAAGCCTTAAAAATATTCAGTTTTTAATCTGAAAATCCCATTTCTAAGCACCAATAATAAAACACTACTCAAAAGAGGTAACAATTTACATATAAAGATAATAATTATCATGTAATTATTAATAATGCCATAAATTTGAAAGAAACCTCAGTGTTCAAACATTAAATATTTTTATTCAATAGAATATTGGGTTTTCATTTAAAAATTTCATGTTATCAGACTAATAACCTGTGTAAAGCTCTTGATAAGTGAAAAAACAAAATTTTAAGCAATGAATCCAATTTTATATTAACAGTATATGTTTATATATAAATATATGCACAAAGAATTAAAATGGAAATAAATAAGTTAAAATGTTCTCTGTGAAATTTGCCGTGGATTATTTCCCCAGTATTTTATATATCAGTTATTCCAAAATTTTCTTCAGGGACATTATAATTTGTGAAATCAAAAACCAGACAATCCAAAATAAAACAAAACTCACCACACTTTATTTGAGGAAAATAAAAATCTTGCTGGAATACTTCATGGATTTTAAGGCAGTTGTCATAAAAATTCTCATTCTCCTACATTGTAGAATGTTAAGTAGAATATAAAAAATAAGATAGGAGAATAAAAGTCAGGTTCTTGATTGAAAGTCTCTAAATTCCCTTGCCTGCCCTTTACATTTACATAACACTTTGCATTTCCCCTCATGTCAATTGATTCTCCTAAATGCCCTGTGAGGGCAGCAGGACGAGTATTATTATCTTCAGGTCTTACATAGGAGATAATTGAGGCCCATTGAGGTTAAGTGACTTGCCCAAGGTAACCCAGATAGAAAATAATAAAGCCAAGGTAAAAATTCACATCTTTTCTTCTAATAACACATTTTCCCCCCATTGCTTCGAACTATTGTGCTGAAAAATTAGAAAAGAGAAGACAGTGATTGTGTTCTCGTGAAAGCTATTTGAGTGTACTTCTATTAGTGCTAGACAGCTTTGAAGTCATTGATTGCCCCTGCGAGATGATGAGATTGCGCCACACAGAACTTGGCCATCGTTACCATGTGATTTTCAATTAAGAAGAAAATCAAAAGTATCCCAGTGTCATGGTCGTAACCTGAAGGGTTCAGACAAGCTACCAGCTGCATACAAATCAGGGAAGACGAATCATTTATCTGTATGTGCAGACTGCAGTCTTTCGAAAGAAATGGTCTTTCGCTCTTGTGGCCTGGCTATTTTATTTTTCATGCCATGCATGTTGTCATTTGTGAATTAGCCCTTTAATTTGTTTTTGACTCTTGGGAGAACTTATTTCAGAATCTTCGTTGAACAATGACTCTAGTGATACAGAATGTGAAAGTGTATTGTGAGAACTGAGCACCTCTGAGAAGTTCATTAAGAGGGCAGCTAAAGAACGTATAAAGAGCTCTGGCCTTAAAATGTGGGATCAATACAGCCAAGCTGCTGGACCAGCTCTCTAACCTTCAGCAAGTCAGGACTGCTTCTCTTCCTAAGTCATAAAATAAGGCTAGTAATCTCTATCTCATGGAGCCACAGAGATTAAAATGAAATGACGCACATCAAAGGGTCAAGCTTTGTTGTAAGGGATAGATTTGCTGAATGCAGTTGTGTTTTGTTTCAACGCAGTGCTCTAACAACACTTTTCCAGGATAGCACTGGCAGGATGATTTAACAAACCTCCTGAGAAGCACTTTACTGTGAGAAAAGGTGACTTCATGGAGGGAGTGTGAGGGGTGGCATGCCATATGCCCTTAGGAACTGGCCACTGAGAAGGATGTGAGGGAACCACATGAAAAATGCTATAAATATGACTACTAATGGCACATGTCTAGGTATTATAGCTGATCTTAAAGCAAGGGATTAAGAAGTAAGCTTTCTCAAGTCTGTAGTGTAGAAGTTAAGGACATGTTCTCAGAGAACAATGACTTGATTGTTAATTTTACTGATGAGAATAGGTTTTTCTTGTTAGTACAAATAACACAAAGTGCTATGTGAGCTGCATACTTGAAGTCAAGTAAAATCTGGGTTGATTTTATTAAGCACATTCATTTTGCTTTTTCTTGGCATACTTTGTGTTGACCTGTTTAACAATGGACTTACTTTTAGTATTATGTTTATGACAAGATATGATTTTTATTCTCTGATTTTTTTCCCCTCATCATCAATTGGATGTAAGTTCTGGTACCCAAACATAAAAACCTCAATTTTATTTTTTTAAAATTCTTCACTAATTCAGTCACTGTTTCACAGGCTCTGTACTTTAAAAAAATTGTTTTTATTAACATGTACTATACTATTTGTTTCAGGGTTATGGGTCTGTGAGTCATCAGTCTTACATAATTTATAGCACTCACCATAGCACATACCCTCCCCAATGTCCTTCACCCTGCCATCCCGTCACTCCCATCCCACCCCCCAGCAACCCTCAGTTTGTTTCCTGAGATTAAGAGTCTCTTATGGTTTGTCTCCCTCCCCAGTCCCATCTTGTTTCATCTTTCCCTCCCTTCTCCCCACCAATCCCCCACCCTGCCTCTTAAATTCCTCATATCAGAGAGATCATATAATTTTCTTTCTCTGATTGACTTATTTCACGTACAAAGGCTATGTACTTTTATCCTATTAGTGATGTAACTAGGTCCCAGGTACTCTGCCTTGTATTTTTAAGTGATACACTTAACATAATTTAGTTTTAGTCCCTTCCCTGCTCCCCTCTGCCCTGTGTCATGAATGAAATGATTTGGTGACGATGATGTCATGTTCAGCAATCCATGAATTCATCCCTTGGGACATTGAGAAACTTTTTTTTTTTTTTTAGCAGTTACTTTATCTTTTTTTTTTATTGTGACTTAATTTTTTTTCCCAGTGTTCCAATATTCATTTCCCATTCCCCACACACAATAGGTGCCCCCAGTACCCACCACCAGGCTCTCCCATCCCTCCACCCCCATCCCTCCAAGTCCCTCAGTTTGTTTCTGTGTCCAAAGTCTCTGTTGTTTCGTTTTTCTCCCTGGATTACCCTAGTTCCCATTTACTTTCCTTCTCCCACTGTCCTCCAGGTTACCGCTCATGCACCACAAGTAAGTGAAACCATGTGATACTTGACTTTCTCTACTTGGCTTATTTCACTCAGCATAATCTCTTCCAGTCCAGTCCATGTTGCTACAAAAGTTAGATATTCATCCTTTCTGATGGAGGCATAGTATTCCATTGTATATATGGACCACATCTTCTTTATCCATTCATCTGTTGATGGGCACCTTGGCTCTTTCCACAGTTTGGCGATTGTGGCCATTGCTGCGATGAACACTGGGGTACATATGGCCCTTCTTTTCACTACATCTGTATCTTTGGGGTAAATGCCCAGTAGTGCAATTGCAGGGTCATAGGGTAGCTCTATCTTTAATTTTTTAAGGAATCTCCACTCTGTTTTCTAAAGCGGCTGCACCAGTTTACATTTCCACCAACAGTGTAAGAGGGTTCCCCTTTCTCCGCAGCCTCTCCAACACTTGTTTTCTGTCCTGTTAATTTGGGCCATTCTGACTGGTGTAAAGTGGTATCTCAGTGTGGTTTTGATTTGAATTTCCCTGATAGCTAGTGATGACGAACATTTTCTCATGTGTCTGTTAGCCATTTGTATGTCTTCTATGAAGAAGTGCCTCTTTGTGTCTCTTGCCCATTTTTTGATGTGATGATCTTTATCTTGATTGTTGAGTTTGAGGAGTTCTTTATAGATCTTTTATATCAGCCCTTTGTCTGTCTTGTCATTTGTGAATATCTTCTCCCATTCTGTGGGTTGCCTCTTTGTTTTGTTGACTGTTTCCCTTGCTGTGCTTTCAAATATGTTTTTATTTTGATGAAGTCCCAAAAGTTCATTTTTGCTTTTGTTTCCTTTGTCTTCGGAGATGTGTCTTGAAAGAAGTTGTTGTGGCTGATGTCAAAGAGGTTACTGCCTGTGTTCTCCTCTAGGATTTTGATAGATTCCTGCCTCGCATTGAGGTGTTTCATCCATTTCGAGTTTATCTTTGTGTGTAGCATAAGAGAATGGTCTAGTTTCATTCTTCTATACGTAGCTGTCCAATTTTCCCAGCACCATTTATTGAAGAGACTGGCTTTTTTTCCACTGGATATTTTTTCCTGCTTTGTTGAAGACTATTTGACCATAGAGTTATGGGTCCATATCTGGACTCTCTACTTTGTTCCACTGGTCTAGGTGTCTGTTTTTGTGTCGGTACCATGCTGTCTTGGTGATCATAGCTTTGTAATAAAGCTTGAAATCAGGTAATGTGATGCCCCCAGTTTTGTTTTTCTTTTTCAACATTTCCTTAGCAATTTGGGGTCTTTCCTGGTTCCATATAAATTTTAGGATTGTTTGTTCCAGCACTTTGAAATATGTTGGTGGAATTTTCATCAGGATTGAAAGTGTAGATTGCTCTGGGCAGTATAGACATTTTAACAAAGTTATTCTTCCGATCCATGAGCAGGGAATGCTCTTCCATCTTTTTGTGTCTTTGACTTCTTTCATGAGTGTTCTGTAGTTCCTCGAGTACAGATCCTTAACTTCTTCGGTTAGGTTTATTCGTAGGTATCTTAGAGTTTTTGGTGCTATAGTAAATGGAATCGATTCTCTGATTTCCCTTTCTATATTTTCCTGGTTAGTGTATAAGAATGCAACTGATTTCTGTGCATTGATTTTGTATCCTGCCGTATTACAAAATTGTTGTATGAGTTCTAATAGTTTGGGGGTAGAGTCTTTTGGGTTTTCCATATAAAGTATCATGTCATCAGTGGAGAGAAAGGACTTCTTCTTTGCCAATTTGAATACCTTTTATTTCTTTTTGCTGTCTGCTGTTGCTAGGACTTCTAACACTATATTGAATAGTAGTGGCGAGAGTGGGCATCCTTGTCTTGTTCCTGATCTCAGTGGGAAGGCTGTCCATTTTTTCCCCATTGAGTTTGATACTTGCTGTGGGTTTTCTGTAGATAGATTTTATGAGGTTGAGGAATGTTCTCTCTATCCCTATACTTTGAAGAGTTTTAATCAGGAACGGATGCTGTATTTTTGTCAAATGCTTTTTCTGCATCAATTGAGAGGACTGTGTGGTTCTGCTCTCTTCTCTTATTGATTAGTTCTCTCACATTGATTGATTTGCGAGTGTTGAGCCATCCTTGCATCCCAGTGATAAATCCCACCTGGTCGTGGGAGATAATCTTTTTAATGTACTGTTGGATCTTATTAGCTAGGATCTTGTTAAGAATCTTAGCATCCATGTTCATCAGGGATATTAGTCTGAAGTTCTCCTTTTTGATGGGGTCTTTGTCTGGTTTGGGGATTAAGTAATGTTGGCTTCATAGAAAGAGTCTGGAAGTTTTCCTTCTGTTTCTGTTTTTTGAAACAGCTTCAGAGTAGGTATTATTTCTTCTTTGAATGTTTGGTAGAATTCCCCAGGGAGTCCGTCAGGTCCAGGGCTCTTGGTTTTTGGGAGGTTTTTGATCACTGCTTCAATCTCACTACTAGGTACTGGTCTATTCAGATTGTCAATTTCTTCCTCTTTCAGTCTTGGAAGTTTATAGGTTTCTAGGAATGCATCCATTTCTTCTGGGTTGTTTAACTTATTGGCATATAACTGTTGATGGTAATTTCTGAGGATTGTTTCTATTTCCTTGGTGTTAGTCGTGATCTCTCCCCTTTCATTCATAATTTATTTAGGTCCTCTCTCTTTTCTTTTGGATTAGTTTGACCAATGGTTTATTGATCTTACTCTTTCAAAGAAGCAACTTCTAGTTTTGTTGATGTGTTCTACTATATCTCTAGTTTCTAATTCGTTGATCTCTGCTCTCATTTTAATTATTTCCCTTCTTGTGTGTGGGGTTGGCTTAATTTGTTGTTGATTTTCCTGTTCTTTAAGGTGTAAAGAGAATTGGTGTAATCGGGATTTTTCAGGTCTTTTTTTAGAGAGGCTTGGATGGCTATGTATTTCCCAGGGGGTGCTTTTCTCTCTGCAATTTTGGAAGAGGTCTTTATCTGTCCATAGTAAGAAATGCCAACGACAGAAAATGTTAGCGTGAAAAGTGAGTTTCCCTCCCATCCCACATCTGTGATCTTGTCGGTCCCTTGTCCAGAGGCGGCAACAACCAGGTTTTCTGTGTATTCTTGCACTGAATTTATATATATGTATACACACACATACATACCCACACACGTATGTATGTATATATGCATATTTATGTGTGTATATGTGAATGTTTATCATTCATGATAAACATGAGCTTGTACTCATGTGATAGATTTTTTTTCAATCTTTTTATGTCTGTGTGCATACACACAACGCCATATGCTTCCCTTTTCTTTTTTTTTTCCTTAACGGCTGGGCTTCCCCGGCGTGTCTGAATTGCTTCCCACCTCTGCTCTCCCTAGCAGCTTTGCTGCGTCTATGGTGCTCGTGCTGGGCGTCGTGTCTGGAGGCTGGAGGCTTAGCAGTCAGATTTCAGGGGAAGAGCCATCTCACCAGGGAGAAAAAAAGACAGAATCTGCTCACTTGCATTGCCAGGAATAATTCTAAGGCAAAGAAAAGGAAAGACGAGTGCCCTTTGAGTGACGGACTGAATCTCAGGAGGGATGGCTTGTTCGAGAAAGCCCAGTGTGAACATTCCTCTTAGATCTGGCCCAGGTGGTGGTTTGCCAGCCAGCATCTCTTAAAATTTTTGGTTGACCTTTGGAAGTCCCTTTGGAGTGTCTTCTGCTGAACGCATCATTTAAGCGCTCTCTGTGCACGCCTGATGCCTCACTCGTCCGTGCTGATCAGACGTCCCTTGACTAAGCCTGTCACCGGCATAGCACAAACTTGCTCCCAGGCGAACCCTCCCACATGTCACATGAGCGCTGTGTGGCTCCCACGACAGCTGTGCCAGCTGCTGCCCAAAGTCATCGCGGCCAGGACGCCTGACCTCTCCTCCAGGCCCTCGAGAGCACGGCACCTGCTGTTGGGACCCCCAGCTGGACTCCACTGGGACTGCTCTTTTTGGGTCCTAAATGCCCATCTCCCAGGAGCAGTCAGCTCGGCGTTGATAGACATTGGCTAGCACTATTTTTCATCTGTTCAAGTGTAAAGCTAATTGATTTTAAATGGTGCTGGCCCCGGTGGCCCGAGCCGATTAATCCCCAGGGCATGTTGCGTGTACCAGTGATACCTGTTCTCCACAGGCGAGCCGGAGAAAAGGAAAGTCCCACCAAAACGCGGTCGGCGAAGTTCGGGGAACACGGTGTCCCGTTTTCTCGGGGATGGGATGGCAGGGGCAGTTTCCAGAGCCTCGCTGTGCTTCATTAACTGTCCTAATTTTGCAGGCCATGGAATCCCTTTTGGAATCATCTTTGGTGGAACTGATTTAAATGAAGATGTTAACGAGAGAGAAAAAAACGAAGTGATGGGAAAGGTCCTCGAAGAAGCCAGGTAATGTGGATGAGAACCTCCCAGGCGTTAAGTGCTTGGCTGGAGTTCACTGAAACCAAAAGATTCAGGAAGGCCGCCGTTGGGAGGTTGCTTTCATTTGCACATTTTAATTCTGTCACAGAGAGTCGTGGGAAACAAGTTATTGCACGTGAGAATTGCTCACTGACGGTTCATACTGGGCCAACCTTCTTAGGTGTCCTGCCAGGTGGAGGGCACCTGGTCCCCGCAGAGAGCGGCACGCCCTGGCTCTGACCCTGCGAGCGCCTGCTGCAGCACTGATTCCGCGTGTCTGGGGCCTGGCTCTGCGCTCCGTAGGACCGTCTGGGAGAAGGTCACTGTGGTGTTTGGGGCAGGACAGTCACTCCTCGTGGGGGCCGCGCTGCACGTCCCCCGCCCAGCTGGGCACGGCGCTCCGGTGACCCCTGTCGGGCCCTGTAGCTAGAGTCTGACACGTTTCTAGCCCCTGGGGTGGGAGTTGCCCCTCAGTGCAGACGCCAGAGCTGCGTTCCCCAACATTACCCTTGGCCGGGCATAGTTAGAAAGTCACGTCTGCACAGCAATGCCAACTAGAAGGAACGGAGGGGAAGAGAGCACCCCGTCCCTCCGTATCGCAAAGATAATGATAATACTGAACATAAGAGTAGCAGTATAGAAATCCTCTGTGTCCATATGAAAGTTGTTTAAGAAGGCTAAAGAAATCAAAAACAAACCCCAAATAGTCACGTGGACCTAAAGCCAAGAGCTCCCTGTTCATCAGCGAAGAGGCGACCGGCTGGCCTTCTGGGTGATTCCGCAGAAGGGTCCAGAGTGGGCCACAGCGTCGGCGTCTGCCGGGCAGCCCCGGCTATCTTTCCTGACGGCGGGGTCACCCGGAATGCAAAGTTTACACACAGCCCAGCCCTTCAGCTCTGGCAGATCTTGGAATCATTGTAAACAACACAACACAACGAGACAAAAAACGAAAACAGGCAATCCATTTTTTTTATGTGGGCAAACTGCTTTATTAATTCTTTAAAAACAACACTTCATTGAGGCGTGATTGGTGTGGGGAAAAAGCTGTATGTGATGAATGCGCACAGCTCGATGAGTTTGGAGATGAGTCGTCATCAGCGAGACCATCACCATGATCTGTGCCATAACCACCTCGGGCCGCTCGGAAGCTTCCTCCCACCCTCTTGGTTGTCATCATGAGAGCACTCAACATGAAACCTGCCCTCTGCAAATTCCCAGCGTGTGTTTCAGCATCGGGACTGTCGGCTCCGGAGGTCTCCAGAAGCCACTCACCGTGTGCAAGGGGAACTTCGTGCCCTTTGCTGGGCCCTTCCCTGTCGCCCCTCCCCTGGCCCCTGGCAAGCCATCATCCTACTTTCCGCTTCGAGGAGTGGGACCGCTTTCCTGTCAGGGGCCGTTCAGTATCTGCCCGAGTGCGGCTCCCTGCCCCGAGCACCGTGTCCTCCAGGTTCATCCATGTGGTTGCACATGCAGGCTCGCCGCCTCCTCCAGGGTAATATTCCAGTGTGTGTGTGTACTACACTTTCTTTATCCATTTGTCTGTCCATGAACATTTAGGTTGCTCCCATGCCCCCCATAAAGGGCCAACCACGAAATGTCTGTGGTTCGTGTCGAACCCTCTCACGGCTGAGAAGCTGTGGTCAGAGAATGCTGGCTCGTTGTGTCTTTATGTCACTAGAGCATTCCTGACCCCCGACAAAGGCAGCCCCCCTTTTTCATAAGGCAGGAGGCAGTCTTGCTCCTGAAAACTAGGGTTCTGGTGGGATAGCATTCCATTCCAGGACCCACTTCTTCTTGAGAGCTTCCTGGCCATTATTGTGGCCGCACAATCTCGTCCACAGGGAGAGGGCACCACACGGGCAGGCACCACAGGGAGAGGGCACCACAGGGAGGGGCACCACACGGGCGTGCGCGTCGACGGAGACAGACTTACCGGCAACCACGGTAGAGTTTGGGTTGATCCTGAAAGGCGCTCTGTGATCGTGGGTTTTCTCGGTGTTGTTGCTCTTAGGCTCTGAAAATTAATTACCTTTTGATTTCTGCAGTTTGCACCATCTTACGGGAGGGAAATAGTTCTGCTAGGTAGAACCAGTATTGAATGAATTCATCTTACGGTGTTATCCTTAGCATTATTCATTGCATTGTTATTAAAACACATTGATTTTCATTTGGGAGGAGTATTGATTGAAGTCAGTGGGCAGAGAAGTCAGATGAATCGTTAGCTTTCTTGCCGGACAGCATATGGCGTACTTTTCTCTGAAAGTATTGAACTTGTCTTGCTTTATGATGAGTTTCTTTTTTAATCGGATACTCTTAAGTAGTAACATTTTTCTTAGGCACTTTTTGAACTTCTTTAGTACTTAAAACTTTTCTGTGTGATGTAGTATTGAAATCACTTCAGCCGTCAGGTTTTGGCTTGCATTAGAATATGATAGTATCTGGTAATTAAAATCCAAAGTAGGTAAGGAGTCTGAAACTTGTGGAAATTGTTTTCTGAAAGATCATCCGGGTCCACCTTAGAAAAAGTTTTATATCACCCACAAATGAGCAAAAGAGAGTTGATGTGAAATAGACCGCCAAGAAAAGTTTCCCCGTTAGGCGCCGTGTAGCCCGTGACGGGGGGACCGTACGAGCTTGTAGGTCGGAATGGTTCACTACCGGTCATTTCATATGGTTTTTGAACTACAGTGTTCCTAAAGATGTTTTTGACCAAAAAAAATTCACATGCAAAGGTGAGGACATTTTGAAATGGCGATATCCCACGGGACGCCTGTGCAAAAGTGGCAGTTTTACATTTTTTGGCAAGAAATGTGTTATCTTAAATTTCTGTGCTTTCTGAGGGTCGGTGGGCTCGGAAACCCTCCTGCAGTTGTCTCCTGGGCGGGTGGTGTAAACCCAGGGCCAGTGTCGGGGGGGGGGGGGCACAAGGACAGAAGCAGAAACGATGGCGCTTCCTCAGGCCGCCCACAGACTCCCCGCAACGTGTAGGCATGCGCTCTCCCTGCTGACGACCTTCCCAGGGCTCTCATTCCTCCCTTGGGTCTTCAGCGGTGCCGTAGATCTGACAGCGGGTCCCAAGTGAACAGGGTATGTCGGCGGAGAGGGTGACTGGCCAGGGACGGTGACAGCCAGCTGCTGGGCGAGGGTGCCCGAGCTCCGTCCTCGGCGCTCAGCCCCACTGCACCTGCTCTTCCTTCGCCCACCGCCCTGACCCGCCTCCTGTTGAGGCCGGACTCGGGCATTTCTGCCTGGCTGTTGGGTGCGGGGCATGACTCCAGGGGCTGGGGAGTCACATGTGCCGAGCGACGGGACAGGCGTCCCGTGGGAGAGGCGATGGTCACGCTCGCCAGAGGAGTGGGCTAACCTTCCACGGGCCGTCCTCAGGCTGCGCTGTGCATTCATCTGGAAATGCTCTTAGGGGGTGAAAGGCGTGATCCTTGTCATTGACCTTACTCCCTGCTGCTCAGCTTTTCTGTGCCTTTGGGGTTTTCTCCTATAGGTTCAAAGCTGCCCCGTAGGCTGTTCGCTGGCACGTGGGGTGTGCTGAAACCCTCGTGGAAGTCACGGCAGTGGTGTTAGTCCTGGTAGGAAACAGTGACAGGAGATCCCCGTTGGGTATTGGACTTCCTGGGGACCGGGGATTGTGGCGGCAGGTTCCAGGTGCCGCGCTCCTTGTTGGCTCCTCAGTTTCCCACAGAGGACAGTCCCTACACCGTCCTTGCTCTGTAGCTCTCCGTGCCGTGGACGCCCCCAGAATACAGTCTGCCGTGTCCCCACCCGCGGGGGGCGCGGGGAGGGTCTGGTGAGGGATGCCCGTCCGCCCGTCGCCTCCGGGTCAGCCCGTGCTCCGGTCAGCTGCGTGCAGGGCGCCAGGGGCGAGGACAGCCCTGGAGCGAACGCTGTGCCCTCTGCGCCTCCTTGCCTTTCTCGCACCCACACAGGTTTCCTCACTCCTCTAGTCCTCCCTTAAGTCAGGGCGCCTGATTGGCCGGCGGGGCTGGGTGGAAGGTAGTGGGGGAGGGAGGTCGAAGAAGACCGGCAGGGGAAGGGGCTCCTCCAGGAAGAAGCCCGCCCTTTGGGGTGGGGAGGAATCGACCCTTGAGGGTTCTTTGTCCTGACCACTTGTACTGTGAGTCTGCCTCCGACGGGTTTCGCTTTCCACTGCTCCTGCGTGTACTCACTGGAACCCTAAAGGAAGAGCGGCTCCCTTGACCCCATGTGACCCCACGTGCTGATGCACTTCTCTGTGTCTGTCAGTATGGACACGTGGGTATTTATTCACACCCTGGTCATCCATCCCCGTGGTAGATCTGGGTGCTCAGGCCGTCCCGCGCTGGCCGCAGCAGGTGCTCTGAGCCGACTCCCGCGTCCTGCCGGCACGCCCTTACCAGTTTCCAGCACTTTCTTCCTGCCTGGCCTGGCTCCCATGAGATGTTCCTGACCCCTCCCCTGTGCGCCGGGCCCTGCTCTGGCAACAGCCGCTGCTTGATAAATGTACACGTTAGCATTCGTGGTCCGTGTGCATTCGGTGAGTTGTGAATACTTGAGCATAACCCTCCCTCGCTGGAGCTACTGGGCCGGACGGCCTGCCCTTGGATGTTCTGAGTGGGCTAACAAGGCCTCTACTTCTCTCCTGCATCTGGCTCTCTGAATTTCCCCTGCTTTTCTGACCTTGCATGGAAGGAGCAACAATAAAGAGTTGAAATGGGGAGCCCCCGTGTTTGCTGAGCCCCCGTGTTTGCTGAGCCCCCGTGTTTGCTGCGCACACTACTTGTTTTGATGTGAATGCAGACTGACCCTGAGAGCCACTGACCGCACCTGAGCTATTCCCTAGTTATGTTAATTGAATTCTGCCCTAATTGTTTTCCTTATTTTTGTTCATTTTACTAGATTTGCTGTCGCTTTCACAGAGTCAATGAAGGAAACAGCGCAGACACAGTGGGTAAGTGTTCATTTTGCTGTCTTGGCTGAGCTGGGGAGGCAGCAGGGAGGAAGCTGCAGGCCTGGGAGGGGGCAGCGAGGTGGGAAGGGAGCTGGGGAGGCAGCAGGGGGAGCTGGGGAGGGGGCAGGGGGGAAGCTGCAGGCCTGGGGGAGCAGCGAGATGGGGAGGGAGCC